>JAULBY010107408.1:0-27022 GCA_032358315.1 Ophiocytium majus
ATAGAGTCACTTCAAGTTCAACTTATAGTTGAACTTGAAGTTCAAGGCCTGCTCTGTCACATGGAACCACTCAAAAAATCGCAGTGCCCCATGGTGCCACGCTAGATGTGGCTAAAGTTGGGGGTCCTTAAGTGTCCCGATTTAGGCACAATTTCGGAAGTATATGCTATACTTCAGTATGTGACCAACACAACAGGACGGTGCTGATGTCATGGCACTTTACTGTGGCATCCGTGTTCACACCAGATGATGAAGCCAGCAGCTGCCCGCCATCGCTGCTCACACTGCTCCCAGTGTGACGCAGCAGGCCAGCATGTGCTTACACGCTCTGAAGTGCTTATTTTGGAGTATAATGCTCATGTGTGCCAAGACCTGTACTAAATTGTACCTCAAGAAGTAATTTACTTTAATGGTGCACATCATATATTGCCCATGATGATGGTGTGATGCGTCACCCAAGGAAAAATACAATTTTAATGCCAGCCGACCTGAGCATCGCACAAGTTGTGTACCCGTGTTCATACTCGGGGGTTAACTGGGCGCGGTGCAGGCCATAGTCGCTAGGGGGGTCTTAACACACAGTGCGCTAGATGGGTCTGAACACACGCACCCGAGCACACGAACACCCCGTGGTGCACTGCACTGCATGTGCACAACAGTGCGGATACATCACCGACAGCACTTGCCTTCAGTAGCTCAAGCAAAAACCAAGGTGTGGCAAGGCAATCATGTAGATGGGGTTGGTGCGGCAGCGACTTAAGGGCGCCGGCTCGCCTCCGTCTGTGTGACACGTGGTGCAAGCTGTTAGAGGAGCCTGCGATAAGTGCAGCTGCTGCATGCGGCCATAGGCATACATGTGTATGCATGTACCGAAGTGCACATGTATGCATGTATGTTTACACTAGTACTCTGCACATATATGGTACATATACTACTAGTATGTACTGTTATTGAACTCCGCTTAGGGCGCGGAATCCCCTTTGCACACTGCTCTCGCATGAGTGGAAAAAGCATGACAAAACATACCGTACTGTTCGCTGTTGCTACAGTAGCGAACACGGTTGGCAATGCTCAGGGCTGTGCCGTCTGATGCAAGCCTGTCACGTCGCCACTGCACTACTCTTGTGCTCTAGTGGATTGCAGGTCCATGTATGAGACGTACATGTACTCATGCAGGTATGTTTTATTTACAGGTCTGTGCACATATTGTAGTACCATACTTGAAGTACATAGACTATATGTATGCGTACGATTGTTCAGTTTTTACCTACCCACCTGGTTGATAAAACTCAATGCAGTTCTGAAGTGCATCCGGTGTACAAGCAGTGTTTCTTGGACACCACACACACAGCAATCAGTATCATAAGTCTGGAACCCTGGCTTCCTTATGAGCGAGGCACAACTGCCAGGTCGCCTGCTTGGACTTCTCTTATTTGCAACACGCCTACCAACTGCACGCTGCAGAAACGCAGTGTTTCGAATCCTTTCACCAATACTAAGTTTGTTTCACAGTATGGGAACCAAGGCATGGCACATCCTGTGCTGTATTGTGTCCATTGATAATGAAATCTTGCGGCTGCACGTTTCTTGCTTGCTGCTGTGCCGTGTGTGGCCTGGCTTGTGGCAGTCGCGACTGGCTCTCAAGGCCAAGGTCAGCGTCAGTGTGGAAGGCGACAATGACGAGGCAGAAGGTGAGAACTTCGTCAAGAAGTACTTGTAAGTAAATGAATACCTCAGAAGTACATACTTCAAGTACCATATCAATGTACATATATCTGCATGCTGTATTTATATTTGACATTTGTGGGCTGTTTAGGCGCAGAGGGTGAGAACTTTGTTAAGATATACTTCAGAAGTATGAAGTACTTTTAAGTCAATGGATACCTCAGAAGAACATGTACATCAGTACATGTACTTCATTCGCACTGAAGTATCTGCATGGCGTATTTATACTTGAAGTACTTGGCATTTGTGGGCTCTTTAGGCGCAGCGGCCTTTCAGTTCATGCGTGCAACCACTGCCTATGCACGCACGTCACTTGAGGGACCTTGGCAGCCCTGTGATGGCGTTGACCACAGCAGCTGCCTGTGGCACGGCACCTCTGGCACACTACGACTCCTGCAACAACAGCACACGAATTCTGCACCAACCAATGGGCTAGCACGCTCCTCACGCGCACTCACCACCCCAGTACACCCACTGAAAGTGGCAAGAGCCTTTTTCACACATGTGCTACACCTGTGTGCATGCCTGCCACTGCGCGCCCTGCCCGCGCAGCCCCGCTCGTGGCAGCCGCACGGTCACTGCCAGCCCCCCCCCCGCAGCAGCGCAAAGATGGCAAAAGCGCAGTGTCGCTGGCGCGGCGCGTGTGGCAGGTTCTAGGACCGTTCTTCACGAGGAAGAAGAATCCACAGTACGCGCGCGCGTGGGCGCTGGCGGCGATCGTGACGGTGGAGCTGCTGGCGGAGAGTGGCGTGCTGGTGGCGTTCAGCTACGCGCAGAAGCACTTCACCACGGCGCTGACCAGCAAGGCAAGTTCGTGTTGAAGTTTGGTATGTTGAAGTTGGTAAAGTTGAAGTCCACTTCAACTTGGTTGTTCAAGTATGTGAGTTATGGCGGAGAGCGAGGTGCTGGCGGTGCTCGCGCAGAAGCAATTCACTACGGCGCTCACCAGCAAGGCAAGTTCAAGTTCAAGTTGGTATTTGGAAGTTGAAGCTGGTTGGGGCTGTTGTTCACCCCTCCCCCCATCCCCTGCATCCCGGGGTGGGGCGCCTTACCGCCGAGGGCAGCGTAGAGGTGTATCGCTTCTATAGTGCTGTACTGTACAGTAGTAGAGATTGAGTTATCCTACATGTAGTTGTAGGGTTAACGCTAATTACCTATAAATACTTTTTTTACCTATGCTACAAATAGTTCATGAAAACTCATCTAGGAGCGATAAACTCTAGGTCACCCACCGGTAGGGGCCGTCACCCTGGGCGGACCCGTGCAAAGGGGTGAACAAAGCAAAGATGGCGCCTAAGAAGAAGCAGCCAATCTCGCACCTACCGAAGCGCGGATTCCATCATAGAGATGTGGTGCGTTCAAGTGGGGGCTGCAGGCACCGTGGCTGAAGCAGACTTACTTGTATCGGAGTGGCAGGTTGGTGACGCTAGCGCCAGGTAGTGGTCCCCACCGGGGCAGAAGCAAGCAGTGGTGCAGAAGCGGGCATCTGCAGGAGCAGACGATGACGCTGGCTCTGGCGGGCCGTGCATAGGATTGCGAGGGTTGTGGCGTAGCCGCGAAGCCTCACCTGTGTGCGGTAAGACGGGGTGGTACAGCAGAGCAGCAGAGGTTAGCCCACACGTGAGTGGCAAGCCCGCCAGAGCTTGTGCCACCCCGTGGGCCAACCATCTGCGTCCAGCTGCTGCTCCCGCTCCGTGCTCAGCCTGTAGGTGCCACATTCAGCTAAAGTAAAGGCTGAGCAAGTAGCTGATGCAGAAAATGAGGTTGTGAAATGTAAGCAAGTCTTACCACATCAGCAGTTTACAAAGTGTCATGCAAGGCACTGATTTGTGCTCCCCTACAGACGGCAGTTGGCCTTGTTTTGCCACCATCAGCAATGCCACCTGTGCTACAGTTTGACATTTTGTGAAACTACCTGCCACTCCCTCCCGCTGTCACACTTGTTCCCAAAGCACACTGACCACTGTGACAGTTGCATGCAGCTACCACACGAAGGTAGTAGTTGTAGCACCTATGCGTGCTGCCTCCTATCTGGCAGCTGTGCTGACACCATCCTACACCAAATCCAGTAAGTATATGCGTACTGCTACTGCGAAGTTCACTACCGAAGCAGTTTCATTGAGTTACACTTGTGGACGTGCAAGAGGCCCTGCCATGCAAGCAACTGAAGTAGCAGTACACACTTGGTACGTACCTTTGAAGTACATACTAGTACATGTACCTCTGAAGTGCATGTAACGTACTTTAGTACCCTTACTTGCAGGTCATATGCCACGGAGGCTCCGCCAAACACGCTGCGGGGCTCACAAGCTGTGACCCCGCACGGAATGCGGAACCCTCTGCCACGACTGTGCATACACTGACCGTGCCACTATAGGAAACCCCGGGTTAAGCCTCGGCCCCTGTGCCCGGGGTGCTGAACATGGCCGACACGTCTCCTCTTTCACCACCAAACAAGAACTTGAAGTTCAAAGTTCAACTTGTGGTCATAAGTGCAAGTTGTAGTTATTGCGGAAATCGTGCCTGGTGCCATTGCTGCCTCCCATCTAGAGCCTAGGAGCCTTGTGCTCGTTTTCCCTCACCCAACACCTTAAAGTTGGAACTCCAACTTGTAGTTGACCTGGCGATTGTGCCTGGTGGCATTGCTGCTTACCAGCCATCGCCTAGTGACCCTGCGTTCAACAGGTGTTGTACTTCCAACATGTTGAACTTGTACTTCACCTTGTAGCACACCTAGTCACCTTGCCCATGCCAGTCGTTGCCACCACACTGCTGCCACAGTGCCTATGCCACCTCCCCTGGGAAAGCCGTGCCGGCGGCGAGCACAACCACACCTTGTAGGCCGCCACGCCTCCACACAAGCCATATTCTCAGTGGCTACACGCATGAGGCAGAGGATGGCCGCCTTTTGCATGTTCAACGCTCAAGGTCATGCTGACTACAAGCAAGCCGGTGGCGGTGCCTCGCACACAGCAGCCTCACCATTCACGCCAACCGCTGTGTCCCATCTGACAGCCTCTCCCCCACACACACCCTCTCCCCCACCACCTTATGCCGTGCCATGTGGGCACCTGTCCCTGCCACCAACCTCGCCCTCTGCCAGGACGCGGCGGGATTCTATGTGGGCGTGCGGCAGTACGTGGGCATACTCATGGGCGCGGCGCCCGTGTTTGCCCTCGGGGGCTACCTGCAGGGAAAGCTCGCGCTGTGCTGGCGAGAGGTGCGCGCTCTGTGCACGTGTGGGCGCACCCCCTTGAGCTGTGGCCCGGCGATCGGGAGTTTTGAGCGTGCGCATGTGAAGGGTTGCCAAAAGCATGTTTCCTGCACATAACTGTCAATGGCAGTTCCATCATACCCGCTGCAGCTGCCCGCAGCAGCCTGCGCTGCCTGGACGTTTGTTACGGCCCCGCTCTGCTAAGCATCACACGCGTTTGAAGTAGGTGAATGTGTCATCTTTTCTCGCGCCCAGTGACTGGCCCCAGCAGCTCTCGCGTTCTGCCCAACTTGCCTGTTCGTGTGCCACTTGCCGACCTTTGTTTCTTGTGTTTGTGCCAGTGGCTCACTGCTCACCTGTGCGAACACTACTTTGCCAACCGAGCCTTCTTCACCCTCAAGACGTATGGGCGGTCGCTGCAGGCCGCGGGGGAAGCGGAGGGGGCCTGGGGATCGGTGAGACTGCATGTGGAGTTGAAGTTGTAGTTGAAGTTTGTGTACTTGTGCAGAGACAGGGGCATGTGAGCATTGCTGTTGAAGTTGGCTCGAGCGCGCCTTGCACACCGCCAGCAGCTGCGCAACGAGTCGTTTATCGTCATCACCCTTTGCACATAGATCTACAGGACCTGTGGTGCAGCGTTTAGACCGTGGGTATAGAATTGGTTTTCGTGATACTCATGCAATGCTGTTGACAACTTGCCTCGGTGGGCCACAGGGGGTATATCCGGCGTGCAGATGCAGTGGTTACACCGCCATGCGCCTATGACAAGTTCAGCCTGGTGTGCCATGCTTGCTGCACAGCTGATGTGGCTGTGCCGCCGTGTGTGTGTGTGTGCTGGTGCTGCGACAGGACGAGGATCAGGGCGGCGGGCTGGACCAGCCCGCAGGGGCCATTGACAACCCAGGTAACTGCTGAGCACAAAACACCAGCTGCTGAGCGCAAACAAATTGCTAGTAGATGATGCAAATGTTGAGCACAAACTTCAAGTTGCTGACGCTGGTGCTGTTGGAGCACATGCTGGCTTTGCCGCCGGTGGTGCTGCTTGCAGCCGCGGTTGGGCCTACTGCTGCGGCTGCTGCTGCCGGCGGCAGGTGTTGCTGGTGCGTCCTCAGAGCACACACCAGCTACTGCTGAGCACCTGCTGGTGGTGCGCTACAAGCACCTCCACTCTTGCGTCCACTCCCCCAGCATCCTGCAGCCGCCGTGTGCACCTAAGGGCAGCGGTGCATGTATTGGTCACATGCCCATGCCCCTGCGCTCCAAATATGGTACAATTCTTTTTGTGTTTTTTTTGGGGGGGGAGGGTCACGTGGTCCTGTTGAACATGGGTGCATGGGTATTGATTTATATAAATGCAATTTTCTTGTTCATGTGCTGTGACGGCTGTGGCGCGTCTCAGACCAGCGTATTGGGCAGGACGCGGGTGCGTTCTGCAGCAGCTGCGTGGACCTGGCAGTGGCCATTCTGGGAAAGGCAGTCAACGGTGAGTGCGCCACAGTTGTAGTAAGGCTGTGTGGTTGATTGACTCACAGTGGCATGAGGGGCGCGAGGCATCCCAAACTGCGGTCCCGGTCCTGACGCACGGCACGCAACCTGGGAGGGCGGTAACGTTTTTGGTCTGCCTCTTAGCCGCTGCACAACATGTGTGTATGTTTACGGTGTATGTATATACTACATCACCACTCTGCTTCTTCACGTATGCATACATACTTCGGAGTACTTCCAAGAAGTTCTTCATGTACTTCAGACTTTGTTATTGCTTTGCCATCGTGTGCGCGCAAGAACCCATTTGAGTTGGATGCGGGCATGTGGCAGCCACCCGGCCACATGAGTCCTTTCTATAGCTATAGACACGCTGCTTCAGCAGTAGTTCGAAGTAGTTCATTCGTTTGCTTCTCAGGGGCATGCAAAGCCCCGAAACGAAAGGGGTGTACGTGTAGAAAAGGAAATATGTGTACCGAGCCACCATTGCTGGCGTGCCAAGGCATGCAACCTTCACCCATATTATCCGCGGACCCAAGGCTGAACTCAGGCACCAGTTCAACCTGGAGTGTGGTGCTGACCTGCTCCAATGTATATATACTTAGTACATGCACATAAGTTTAACTATAAGTAGCAGTTGAACTGTTCACATGAAGTCACACGAACACATGTGCGGTGCAGCACTCAGAACGCGCGCTCCTTCTGCCCTTGATGCAAGCCTACAATATCAATGGAGCTGCAGCAGCAGCCACACAGACCCAACCCTGCTTGCACAGGCACCCCCCTCACAACGCACTTCCAGCGCCCCTGCGCCGGTGGGCAAAGTTCCCACCCCTTGTCCTGTCATGTAGTGACCCATAGTGTGTGCGCTGCCTGACACTGCCCCACACGACCGCTGTTGCTGCGGCAGTCGCGAGCTTCATGGGCGTTCTGCTGGCGATATCGCCGCAGCTGACAGTCTTTGTGGTGAGTTCGTTTTTTCCATGCGCAACCCACGCGTGCGGGCCCATCCGTCTCAACTGCGCGCCCAAGGCTGAACCAATACAGTCCCAACAGCTGTGTGAGCTCATAGTGTGTGGGCACTTGCAGCATAAGCGCCATCCCCAATTCACTTGTTATTTGCAGCGTGTTGGTGGCTGCGGCGCGCCGCACCTCCGCATGTGACGCTGCACACGGTTGCGGGAGCGCGCGCGTGTGTGTGTGTGTGTGTGTGTGTGTGTGTATGACGCATGCTTGCGCGCCCGTGCGTGTGTGTGTGTGTGTGTGTATGTGTGTGTGTGTGTACGACGCATGCTTGCGCGCCCGTGCATGTGTGTGTGTGTGCGTGTGTGTATGCGTGTGTGTGTGTGACGCATGCTTACGCGCCCGTGCGTGTGTGTGTGCGTGTCTGTATGTGTGTGTGTGTGTGTGCGTGCACCTCTTTCTGTGACGCTGCACATGCCTGTGTGTGTGCATGTATGTGTATGTGTGTGTGTGTGTGTATGTGTGTGTATGCAGGTGGGCTATTCACTGGTGGGGACGCTCATAACGCTGGGCGCGTTTGGCAACCGCCTCAAGCACCTCACCTTCGAAAGCGCCAAGGTGAGTCCGCACATCGGCGCCGCGTGCAACTGTAACTCATGTTGTGTGACTATGAGTAGCGAGTGTGAGTAGCTTGGGTGACATGTCCAGTGGTGCCATCAGCAAAACTGTTTGTTGCGCTGTCTTTGTGAAACGGGGCATGGCGGGCTGCACGCATGCACACACGTGCCCAGAACGCAACAGTGTGCCGCATCTTGTTTTGTCTACACATGCGTGTGTGTGCACCACGCTAGCGAGCAAGGCCCGCTAGTCTGCTGACAAGGCAGTGCTCAGCACCGGCCCTGGCCAATGCTTACGCTCTCCTGCCCGCCTGGTGCCTGCTCTCCCGCCGTTTCTTGCAACTTCAACTGCAACTTCAACTGGCAGAAAGAGGCCAACTTCCGGTTTGGGCTGGTGCGCGTGCGCGAGCACGCCGAGGAAATTGCCTTCTACAATGTGAGCGGCATCTGCTGCTGCCGCTGCTGCTGCTGCTGCTCCATTTCCAAGCAGAGCCAGCTGCATGTGCGCACGTTGCGTACCAGAGCGCTTGAGAATTGCGGCGGCAGTGCCAACAGTCCACAGCCCACACGATCAATTGTGCGGCGTGTGGCTGCATTCGCCCCCCGTGTTGTCACAGCGTGCTGGCGTCTTGTTTTGTTTGCATGCATGGTCTCTGACCCACACCTGTGTTGCACATTCACTGCCGCAAGGCCTGGTTCACAGATGTAAGCATGCTGCGGCGGCAGCTTGCGGCAGCTCTCGGCTGTGCGATTGCTCATGTGTAGTGATCGGTCACGGCGAATAACTTATGTGATACTTCGTTATGCTTCTGTGCTAAAAAACAAGGCGTGTTTCGACGTATTCCTAGGCCCAAATGTGCGCCATACGGCGTATTTGCCATGTTGAAATGTGTTCAGGAACGCATTTTACATATGTGACGTACTTACACTTGTTATACGGCGTGTGTTGACAACCTTGTACTGTACGAAGTACGCTGTGACCCATCTACTCATATGACCAACTCAACTGGTGGGTGCTGTTGTTGGTGTGGCTGGTGCGGTGTGGTTGCGTGCGACAGGGGGGGCCTCGGGAAGCCAAGCAGACGCGCCAGTTGCTGACTGAGGTGCTGGATGTCAGTCATGAAAAGCTCAAGGTCACCGCGCAGGTGGGTCATCACAAGTTGAAGTACAAGTTGAAGTTGATACTACTGAAGTATGTTTGGGCACAGTGACATGAAGGGATGTCTCTGCCAACTTTTTTTTGTTTGTATGCAGGGTTTGTATGCAGGTGGTGTACTGCTGTGCCTGCCATGCCTATGGCTCTGCATGCCCTTGCAGCCTTGTGGTTCTCCCAGCAGCTTCAGTTGTGTGCGACGAGGGGGCGTTTAGACGCTTGAAGTTTGCTACGTCCGCTAGTAGTGTTGTAGCAATATGCTGGGCTAACATGAGAGTGCATAGTGCCTGAGCACCGCGAGCTTCTCGGCTAGCAGCAGGGTTAACCACCTTGCTGGATCGTTCTTGCTCCAGTCGCACATGCCACGTGCATAGGGCTTCCTGCGCTCCAAGCGGACTTTGGTTGGAGCACTACTTCAAGAAGTATTGCTACAGCTATGTGCACTTGCCACCTAAGTGTGCAGACAGCGTGCATAGTGCGCGCAACTGCCACGCGCACTCTTGCTGGTCACATCATGCCACCATGAACCACGCACCCTGCCACCACCCAACTCGACACACTGCCACAACAGTCTGCCTTGCTCCAGCACCCTTCACACGATCGCACCCGCCTTCTGCTGTCACGCTTGTCGCCCTGTGTGGCCACTACTGCGCCTGCAGCTGGACGTGTTCCAGCTGAGCTTCAGCTGGCTGACGGTGGTCCTGCCGTACCTGGCGGTCGCGCAGCAGTACTTTGATGGGGAGGTGGAGTACGGCATCATCACGCAGACAGCCATGGCCTTCCGGGTGATACAGGTTCGCAGGCGCGAACACACATGTGTGTGTGCTCAGCAGCAGGCTGCGCAGCTCTGGTGGCGACATCCAAGTATCCACTGTACATACTTCAAGAAGTAATCTATGTTATATTACTGGAACTGATTTATAAGTTCTTGTGCAGCGGCCCGTGCGCTCCAGGCTGCCCAGGACGTGCACGCTGGTTTTGTGTTTGCGTGCGCGTGTGTGCACGTGGGCGCCTGGTAGCTTACATATGAAGTGCACCCCCCTCGAACTCATCACACTCTATGATGGAATCCGCGCTTCGGTAGGTGCGAGAGTGCTGCGTTTTCTCAGGCGCTATCTTTGCTTTGTTCACCCCTTTGCACGGGTCCGCCCAGGGTGGTGGCCCCTACCGGTGAGGAGACCTAGAGTTTATCGCTCCTAGATAGAGTTTACATATGAAGTGTGTAGTGCTGATCATCACGACCGTGTCTGCTAAAACCAGGGGAAGACATGCTTGAGCGTCCTCTTTTCCAGTTCTGCACACCACAGTGCACAGAGCTTTCCGCGTTCCACGCAGAGTGTGATGAAAGAACACAAAAGTGCGTACCATACTGTGTCGGGGGCTTCGCGGCAACATCACACACTGCCAGTGGCCTTGATGGTCACTCCGCAGTTGTGCGTGGTGTGTACAGGGAGCCTCTGCAGTTGTTACCGCTCTTGGCCTGAATCGGCAGTCTTGGTGGCCGTGTTTGTCGCTGCGCAGCATACGCGCAGACACCTGGGTGCAGTGCCCCGCTGTATTGGCCGCTGCCACTCATGATCTTAGTAGCCACTCAAGTGCACCAGTCATTGCCACATCGGTTGCTGGGCGCACCTGCTGCCTTTCTCTCCGTGCAACCTGACTTGGCAGTTGCTGTTACCACAACGGTACATGCTGGTACGCCTGCGTGCTGAGCCATATTACGTAGTGCATGCATACATGTGCAAAACTGGGATGCGGAGCCATTGCCGCTTCTGCGTCCACCGCATGCACTGGCGTTGCGTTGCCACGTGCCCGGCTGGCTCCCACTCACGGGGCTCTAGGCGCCTAGCACCAATGCCCCTTGTGAGAAGACGTGGCAAAAACATGCTGCACACTTATGTAATGCACTCGTGTCCTGCGGCTGGCACTGGCATGTGGTGGTGCCGTGTGCATCACAGGGGGGCCTCAGCGTGCTGGTACGGGAGGTGCAGACGCTGTCCACCATCGCCGCCAAGACGGAGCGCCTGCACGGCCTGCTGGCGCAGCTCCAGGTAGGCTTCAATGCGGTCTCATAGCCTTTGTTTTTTTTATCGTGCTTCTTTTCAGTTGTGCACACCATGTGCGCAGGGCGGTCCGCGCCGCCAGCTGAATTTGATGAAAGTACATGTGTACATGTATTGCTGCAGTATGTACATACTTCTTGAATTTAAGAAGTACTACACTGTACTACAGCAGTTTTATTTATTTGCACTTGGGGGCGTGCAAGAGCCCATGACACATGCATGCCAGCACGCTCACCATGACACGAATCAAATGCACGACAAGTATGAACACGTGTATGGACCAAGAAGAGGGCTAGCGGGTGCCCGCAGGCTAGCTAGTACTACAGTAGTACTACTATACATGTAGTAGTACATGGGAAACGAATTTAGGAGCCCTTGAAGTGTGAGGTCCGCCCTCCCGTGCGGGCCACCAGTTGATCTATTACCGGTAACATAGAATGACTTTAGTAGTCATGACCTACGCTGGGGGATACCAATACATGGGGTGAACACTGCAAAGACAGTGCCCTCAGGCAGCTGTGTGCACCGAGTGCTGAAACACAAATTTCGCTCTACGATGGGACGCTTGAATGTGCAAGCATGGAAGGCACAAGAGGGTGTTCTACAACAGGGACGGAATGCAGTGACTGCATACCACCCGTCCATTCAGCACGCGCCTGCATTGCGCGCGCCTGCACTTTGCAGAGTTTTACGTGCACAGCGTCCCATGCGACATGTGTTCTGCTGCAAGTATGGTGTAGCATGTACCACTTGGTTTGGTAGGGACACATGCTTCGTATTATGGTACACGAAGTGCAGAGTTTTACGTGCACAGTGTCACATGCGACATGTGTTCTGCTGCACGTATGGCAGCATGTTTACTTGATTTGGTAGGATGCATGTCTTGCGTTCTGCTACAGCGGGGCACTCCCACTCCCCTTGCCACCGGAACATGTCATGGCAGAATGGGCAGTGGCTGACTTGTTGGCGCTCGGAATGCGCGTGCCGCCTCCCTGACGCAGGCAATCAACGTGGCAGGGGATGCCGTGAACGGGTGCGGCGACGCCACTGGTAAGCGCCCCCTCTCTAAACACTGCCACCACCTACCATAAGTGATGCGTCGCAGCGTGCAAAACTTGCATTGTACGCCGTATGCCGTATGCAAATACGGTGTATAATGTACTCTCAGAAGTATTCAAGTGGACGTGATTTATAAGGCAAAAACGCCGTATATCGCGTTTTTGGGGCATAAATTTACGTAGACGTGGGCCGTATTTTGTGTTTGTAGTTGGAGTACAACCTACCACCGTATGCCCGCCGCTGCAGTGTCCTACACAGAGTCAGCGTGGCTGACGTCATGTATGCGCACCAGTTTCATGGGGCTGGCGGGCGCTGTAGCCTACAGCCCTGCTTGTTTGCCCCACACAGTGCTCCTGCCGCCGCCGTCGGTGCTGCTTGGGGCGGTGGCTTTTTGCAGTGCTTTGAGAAGCCCCCACTTTGTACAGGCCACTTCGGTTCTGGCGAACGAAGGCAGTCACCATCTCGTAGTAGCTACACCACCTTCCTCAGCCAGAATTCATCATGTGGTTGTGCAGCTGTTGCTGCTCCCGGTTCCTTTGGGAATACACTGCAGCTACCTGCTTTGTCTGCGACGCCGCCTGTGCTGTCTGCCCCCCCGTGCTTTGCTCTCCACAGAGGTTCTCAAGGTGGAGGGAGCGGATTCGCTGCTGCTGCAGGATAGGGCGCGCCCACTGCAGCTGTTCATGTCCTTGGCTGGCCGCATTTCATACAGGTAGGAGGGTGTTCCCCCACTGCCTGTCACAGATGATAAGAAGATTGAAGTAGTACTTTTTGACTCTGTATATATTAGCCGCGGTTCCCATGCCTGCCAGGGCTAGCAGGCGAGCTAAAAACGTAAGCGTTGACAACAAAAGGTTCCAGGTGGTTAAAAGTGGCACTTGTTGTCATCTCCTCAAGTGCTGCCTGCCGCGGCTTGTACAGGCTGGCATGTCTGGATATGTAACGCAGCACATCTCTCGGTGTACTTCTAAAGTAGTTCACATGCCTGCCTCCGCATGCCACTGCGCGCACATGTACATGGGGCACGCCAGGCATGCCAGGCACGCAAAATGCTGCAGCCCGCCTACGGTGCTGCACTGCCCATGCTTGCAGGGTGCTAGAGGTCCGCACACACTGCCGCTGCATGGGGTTATGATGGTGGCTGTTGCCATCACCACCCACCAAGCACTCTTTTGGCCAGTGCCTGCCAAAAGCTGGAAAAGGTCATGCGACAGCACCAAAACGCTTTGTTTGCGGTACCGGTGTGCCAGTGCCTGGCGTGCAGTGACCTCGGCTGTGGTTGGTGGCTGCCTCCTGACGCCAGCGGCATCTGTCACTGCTGCTGTGATGCTGCTGCCGCTGCTGCTGCACAGCTGCAGTGCTTCTGCCTCTGCTGCAGTGCGTCTGCATCGCTGCTGCTGCTCCTGACGCCACCTTTGCCGCCACCGCCGTCCATGCTACCAATCATCACCATCTGCTGCCGCTGCTGCTGCCGCTGCTGCTGCCGCCGCTGCTGCCGCCACCACCGCCGCCGCTGCCACTGCGCCCCCGGCACACGCTTGCAGCCTGCCCATCGACGAGGACGTGTGCCTACGCGTGGAGGGTCTCACCCTGCGCACCCCCGACAGCTGCGGGCTCATCTGCGAAAACCTGTCTTTCACGCTGCGCAAGGGGGAGAGCATGCTCATCTATGGCCCAAGGTAGCCGCTCCCCCGTGCACATAACCACGCGGCACACATGCTGCTGCGTGAGAGTGCGCACCTATGAGCGAGTAACAGCAGCGTAGCGGCATCGGTTTGTGAGACGGTGCACCTATACACCAGCGTCAAGAAATGCGCATGTGCTGTATTTCATTGTCGCGTTGGTCTGTGTAGTGTGTGCTGATGGGGGGATGCACAAGGCCGCTTGGCTGCCGCGTGCCGCCAACCAACTTTCCCGGGTCGCTGCACCCCCACAAGCGCAGCAGCATAAAACTGCTGTATGACAATGCAATCACCGGTATTCACCAACTCACAAACGCATCAGCGCTCGCGCATGCGTCTGCCGGCTGCTACATGTTTTGCACACACACGGACACCTATGGCAGATGTGCGCCCTCGCTTGCACACACACACAAGGCCCACCAACAGCACTGCATGCACCCTGCCCCCCCCCCCTTGCCCCTCCCGTTGCCAGCGGCTGCGGCAAGAGCTCCCTCCTGCGCTCCATATCAGGCCTGTGGTCCTATGGAAGTGGCGCCATAGAGCGCCCCCCGCCGTCCTCCGCTCTGTTCCTGCCGCAGAAGCCGTACATGCCTCTGGGTGACCTGCGAACGCAGCTGCTCTACCCGCACGAAGCGGGGGCCGACAGCACGCTGGATGGCAAGGTGTTGGCTGTGCTGGAGACTGTGCGCCTGGGTCACATTGCGCCACGGTGGGTTTGGCGCAACCTGGAGTGGTTTTGCGTTGTCACTGCGGCACCCGAAGCTTATCATGCTGCGCTTTTGCTACTTTGCTCAGTACAAACACCCCTCCTTTCGATTGGTTACTTCGCTTGTGTGACTTCTACTTCATATATACTTTGCAGTATACAGAAGCATAAGGTAAAAATATACTTCAGAAGTACTTGAGTAGTGTGTACATCTTGTGTTTTGGGGCGGTTCGGCATTGAAGGGTAGTGCCATGCAATGGGTGTGCTCGTCTCAGTCCGCCGCCGGTGTGTGTAACCAGTGTAGTTGACGCGGTGCTTGCAATAGGCCTGAAGTCTGCCAGCAATTCATTGCTGCAGTGGATGCCCATTGGGCCCACCAGCAAAGAGCCAGCTTCACACGTCAACCACAGCCCCCCGCTAGCTTGGCGTTTTCATGTCATTCAACTGCCCCCATGCCTAACCCCCCTTCATGCTCACTACCGTACACACTTCCACTGCCAAAGCACCCGCGGGCTGAGCACCACTTGCCACCACGCACTCCCCCGCCGCACCATCATCTGCTGAGCATGTGTGCTGCAAACCGTCTCTGCAGATGCGCATGCTCACACCCCTGCCTCCGCTGCTGGGCGCTTGCATTCCATGCCGCCACTGCAGAAGCGGCGGCCTGGGGGCTGTCCGCGACTGGAGCGACGAACTGTCCGTTGGGGAGCAGCAGCGGCTCGCCTTTGCGCGCCTGCTCGCGCAGCCGCGCGCGGTGGCCTTCCTGGACGAGGCCACCAGGTGATTAACTACGAGTTAAAGTTCCAGGTGAAGTTGGGTGCAAAAGCAGGTGGAGATTTTGCAAGTGTTTGGGGAGAGGTGGGGAGAGGTGGGGTGCGTGTGCGCCACGTGTGACGCTTCAGGGCGCGGTGTGGTGTGGGAGAATGCTAATGTGGCAGTGCCCCCTGCCTGGCTGGCGCACACAGAGAGGACGTACTGTGAGTGGTTGGCTTGGCATGTGCATCAGCCACAGGCGGCTGGAGTCATGTCGCAGCTTGCAGGTGTGATTACACCTGCCCCTACGGTATACGTCACCCTTAAACGCCTCTACTTTTCCTTTTCTGCTGCCAGATGCTGTTGGCCAAGCAAGAGAGGGGAAACGCCTTTGCTGCACGCTCTGTGGACGTCTGTGTCCCTTGTGGTTGGGCCACACGCCATCTCTGAGGCTGACTAGTGATACTTCATCTCTGTGGCTGACTTATGATACTTGATGTTTACTTTGACGTATATACTGTAGGTGCCTTTGTTGTAGTACAACTAGCACTTTTTCAGAGGGACACCTTGTGTAGACATGACAGAGCGGTGCTGAACGTGTGGCTGCATGGCGCTGCGCTGCTGCAGTGCCCTGGGCTCGGCCGATGAAGCGCGTCTGTACGAAGCGGTGTCAGGCGTGGACAGCATCATCAGCATTGGCCACAGGCAAGCGCCCGCTACTACTACGCTACTGATATCAGCCTGCTTTTTCCAGTCACATGCACGCCATGCGCACAGGGCTTTCCACGCCCTAGCGATTGCTAATAAAAGTGCCAGTGTGGCCATGCAAGCGCAGCTGCACTCGCAGTGCAGGCGCCGTGGCCAGTGCTGTGCTGCTGGGCACCCAACCCCATCACCAAGGTGCTGCATTTGTGCTCGTGCTACTTCTTGGTTGTGCCGCAAATCGCATGCACCTTGTAAAGGCAGTGAGCGTGTGTCATTTCCAGCGGCGATGCTTGGTTGACCCGTGAACACTTTGTGAGGTAGGGACTCCAGACAGCGGCATATCCTACGGCAGGCCGGCCTGCCCACACGGACGCTTCGCACGCCTCTCATAGCCGGTCCGTGTTGTGATTGCCCCCTGTGTGCGCGTGCTTTGCTCTTCACGCACATGCTCACTCTGATTTGAGTTGCTGCACCTGACTGTTGGTTGCCTCTCCCCCGCTACCCCCACTGCTTGCCTATGTGTGCGCAGGACAAGCCTGTTTGCGTTCCACTCGCACGTGCTGCTGTGCACGGAGCCGGGCAAGTGGTCACTGCTGACCATGGAGGCATTCCTCAAAATGTCTACCAACAACAAATGATGGCCTGTGGGGGAAGCAGTTGGAGCTGTGGTTTGCTGCTTGAAGCAGGGATGGGTCTGGAGCAGTAACATCTGCTACGCAGGGCAAGTGTATGTGTGTGGGGGAGAGCATGAATGCTGTGTGCATTCATATGGAGGGCCGTTTTCATAGGGCCCCATCTCAGAGAAACTGTTTTGTAAGAAAACAGTTCTCGGAAATGGTGCCCGTTTGCATGCATACTGTGTAGCAGTGGCAGGATGTGCACTTGCCATAGAAGCGCCTGCTGCTTCCATAAAAGACCTGTTTGGGCAGCCGCAGGAGATGCAGCACTTGTGCTGTTGTGCCAGTGGCTGGCACCTCGCCACGTGTGCTTCAAAATATGCCTCTGAGCCTGGTGGGCCCTGTGCTCGCGCGCGCCGTCATCTGTACATAACCACCCACAATGCACTTTACAGGAACCCAACGCGTGTGCGTGCGGGCATCGGTATGCATGTTGCGCATGTGCACTGATGTCGCGCCTTCACTGCCCCTGCTCAAACTGTGGTCCACTGTTGCTCCTGGCTCTCTGTTGGTTTCCTTGCTTCGCGCATGACGCACTCTTTGCATGGCGTGTCACACAGCGGCAGCAGCGGGCGGCAGCACAGCACAGGGGCCAAGCGCCACACGTGTTTGTAACTGTTCAACGTCTGTTGTTCGTGTTTGTGGGCACGTGTGTAGAATCGAGGGGGCTCCTATCTGTAGGGAGCACTGCACACGCGACCTGTACACACGAGAGTACCCAAAAACCCACCAGCAATGTTCACACATGAGTGCCCCAGGGTTGCCGTCCCACCTGACACCTGTGCTGCCTGTGATTGCAATTCGCTCCGGCCATAACCCCCCACCGAAGTGGCCACACACACACTACTACCAGTAAGGAGGGCATGTGCAGCGTGCGTACAGCAGCAGCGGTGCTTTGACACGCGAGGGTTTGCATGGCGCATGCGCGCATGGAAAGTGTGCCGCCGCATGCCGCACGTAGGCCTCACACCCCAATGGGGAAAAAATGCCGCGCCGCGCACAAGCGCCCACACACACACCCGCAACAAATACGCTCCCACTTCCCTTGCGGCACCCTGGCCCCCCTCCGCGCCTCACGCACATGCAACACACAAAACTACTCGGTCTAAGGCGGGCCTGGCAGCCGCAAGCTGGGGCAGCAGCGGTGCGGCAATGCCACTGGGGCATGCGACTTGTGGCTGCCCAGCCCACTGCCGGCCCCGCGCGTTGCCGCCCCATGCCGTTGCCCCTGCAAATGCCCACTGTTTGCCAGAGCACCTGCATTTCCCAGCAACATGCACTTGCTGTGGTGCTGCTTTACAGGTCCGGGGTGCTGTGAGCGTCTGTGGCTGCGTCTGCCGCGGTGGTGGCACTGCCGTGGGTGGCAGCCGCGGGTTCGGACAGAGCGCTGTCTACCTTCGGCGTGTGCGGTGCGAGTGCCTGTGGAGCAACAGACGGGGGGGGCATGTGGACAGCGGTCAGTCTGGCGCTCCGCACGCCGCCGAATGCTACATTGTGCCTGCCAGTGTTGTGGGGAACGGTGCTGGTGCCTTGGTGGCATCGGCCGCAGAGTGACTGCACTAGGTGGGGACTCATGGGTGGGTGCCATTGCTGTTTTGGAGCGCCAGAGGCAGTTGCCACCGTAGTGGGTGCAGGCGAGCGGCAACGGGTGTTGACCACGCCAGCCATCCGTCGCCAACGCCAGTCACGCCGCATGCAACTGACCGAGCAGCACACAATCAACAGCACACAAGGAGGCATGCGACCACAACCCACACGCACCTGCGATGGTGCTGGCGGTGGCTGCGGCTGGTCCTCCATGTGAGCAACGTCGCTCGGCTCAGCGGCGGCATCCCCGGATCCAGGCGAATCCGGCGGCGCACGAACCAGCAGCGATGGCAGAGGTGCCTGCTCTGGCTTGGCCTGCGGCTGCAAGCCCTGCTCCTGTTGCTGAGGTGCGGGAGGTGCTTGTGCCGGCTCGGCCTTTGGCTCCACATCCTGGGCCTGTTGCTGGGGAACTGGAGTGGCAACGGCTGCAGAGGAAGCTGGTTGCCAGCCCACAAGGTAGAGCGCCTTGTCTTTGTCGTCGAAGCGTATGCGGTTGCCAAACAGGCCGCGGTTCGCGCAGTCTCGCTGTTTGAATCCGCTACGGCGTCGGCAACAGGCAGGATAGCAGTGTAGGCAACGCGTTAGCGGTGGGCCCTGTGCCCAGAACGCCAGCACTGGCGGCAGCGGGCTCAATAGACAATGTCCTCTGCATCCAGTGGGTGCAGGAGTCACTTGGTTGCATGCGCCTGCAGGGAGTGCATGCTGCTGTGTGGTGCATGCAAAGGCAGCAGCCAGAGAGTGCAAGGCTGGGCACTAGTGCAGTCGGGGGCACACATACCCCAGGTGGAGGGAGCACTTGAACATCCTGGCGTACGGGGACAAGATGTCCTCAGTGCGCATGCGGCCGCCAGGGGCCTTCTGCAGGAGCTGCCGAGGCACATAACACACACCAGTACGGTTAGAACAACAAGAGTAGTGTAGGTGTCAGCAGGCAGGCAGGCTGGTGTGGCGCACGTGCCAGGAAGGGAAACACAGGCGCTGCAGGAGTGGAACAGCAGTGCTGATGCGCACTGGCACATGGCTCCCACTACTCGGGAACTGCTGTGCACGCACGGCACAAGCAAGCGCTCGCAGCAGCCCATGCCCCCAAAGCAATATCAGGCGGTGTGAGCAGCACTCGCCTGCGTCAGATTGGCACCCACACGCTCCCAGTCCACGCCTGCCGCTGCACCGTGCGGCGGCGTCAGCGCACCGGCCTTCGCACCCGTGGGCGTAGAACCCTTTGACCCACCGCCGCCGCTGGTGCCTGCGGCAGCACTTGGCGCCGCAGCCGGCTTCTTTGCTGGCGCCGCCGCTGCCACCATCACCGGAGGCGGCTTTACTGGGGCTGCCTGCTTTGCCGCTGGTGCCGCGGCTGCCGGCTTAGCTGCTGGCGCCGCGGCTGCCGCCTTTGCCGCTGGCGCCGCGGCGGCCGCTGGCTTTGATGTCTCACGGGCGGGTGCAGCTGCTGGTGTTGCGGGCACGGCTGTTGCGGCGGCGGCGCTGCTCTTGCAGCCTCGGCGCGAAAACGCCTTTGTGGCAGAATCGTACCTGGGTGCGGCGGCGGTAATTTGTTTGGAGGCAGCCGTCACAGCACAGTTTTGATCGCGAGCACACCGGAATCTAGCACTGGACCGCCGCATGGGTGCGTTGATGGTGTGAGCACGAGGGCTCAGGCGTGCGACAAGTAGGGCTGGCACCACCGGTCATGAAAGGCAGTGCTGTTACAAACATTGTACTTCAAGTACATGCACTGATTGAGGGAAGGGGGCGCCGCCTGCCAGCACCCCTACGTTTTGTGACGCGGCGCGCATCAGTTACCGTTATGGCAATAGCAGTGCTGGGCAGTGCCAGTACCATGTCACCACGTGTTTGCCACTCACCACACCCCGGGCACGCGCCCCGTGCGCACCAGCTTCTGCACCTGCAGCTCAAATGACTGCCCGCCAGCTGGTGCGGTGCTGACGCCCGCCGCGGCTGCCGCGGCGACCAGCTGGTCCAGCGTCACGGGGGTGGGCGCGCTGCGTGCGATGGTGCCCTGGGGTACCACAATTGCGGGGGGGGGGTGGGGGAGGTGAAGCCATTAAATTGAGTTTGCAGCGGCGCAGTAGTGCCGTGAGTTGGGGTGGTGGGGCTGTGCAGGTGCGAGCGGGCATGGGGCTTTGGTGCCTGTGGTGGTGGTGGCGGCCACCCAAACACTACCCGGTTCTGAAGCGGAGGTGAAGTTGACTGTATAAAGCTCAATTTGCAACTTCAAGTCCAGCATACACAGAAAGGGGGGCGGGGGGTAATTGGCGTTAGACGGTAGTTACAGTGGGTCCCGACGCCCAAAGTGTACTTGGCGAACTGCGTGCCTGAATATGCTGCGCATTTGACAACCGTGACACAGCGCACGTCACGTCAATGCGCATTCTGCCCCCCCCGCTTGCAGGTGCGCAATAAGCTCAGAATGCTGCCTGGCAGCTAAAGCAGCGGCTGCCGTGCTATCGCAGTCATGGGGGTTGTTAGCACCAGCTGCTGCGCTGTGTGCCTGCCTAGGGCGAGCTGCTCCTGAGCAGCATCCCCGTTCCTGCAAAGCTCAGCAGCAGATGGCAAGCAGCGGATGGTGCTGCAGCAGCGGCGCAGCACCATGCATGAAACCCCATTACAACCCGATTCTGCTTGCCATGCTCGCACATACTGCACAGTACTACTGTACTATGTAGTTTTATTCTGTACGTGCTCCTGTGATGCCTGGCTTGCCCTGCTTGCTCAGCAGAAGCGTGTCCAGTTTCGATGCGGTGTCACCAGGTCTGCAGTAAGCCCAGGCGTGCACTGCACCGCCCTGGGCACCCTAGCAGCAGTTTTGTGTCCGAGGCACACATTCCACATGCAGTAAGCACAGGCAAGTAAGTCCACATCACTCCCACCTGGATAACAGACGACAGCGGCGGCGGCGGCTGCGGCGCAGCGATCGGCTGCTTCTGCTGCGGCCGTGGCTGGTGTGCAGCTCCAGGCGCCGCCGGCTTGGGAGCTGCGGCCTGTGCTGCCGCCGCCGCCGCGCGCGCTGGCTGTGCCCTGCTGCCTGCGGCCAGCAAAGGAGGCTTGGTGCGGTTCTTGGCAGTGGCGACGTGTCGCCTTGCCACGGCTGCACGCGCCGGAGAGGAATGATGGCATGGCAGCAGCGGTAAATTGTAACGTAATACGACTGTGAGCTTGCAACACTTACAACAACTTTGATGATGGTTTGCGTTCCGCCGAGTAAGACTGTCAAGACATTTCAAGGTGTCGTAGGCTGCTGGCACCTGCAGCGGGCATGATGGAGGTACCATTGGCCGTAATGGCCTAGAATCGCGATTTTTGCTCTCCCTACCAGTGCACGCAGGCAGTCACTGCTGCACGCGCGGCCTTACCGGGCTCCCAAAAACTCAGCCTTCGGCGTGGTCACCACTTTGACAACCTTATGATATCACACAGCTGTGAAAATACACACCAGTGGTAACATACTTCGAAGTATACTTCCGAAGTACAACTCTGTAAAAAGGAGAGCACACGCATGGTGACAGCGGTGTGGCACCGGCAACCGCACCTGCATCCTGTGCATCTGGCTTCACAAGGCCCGCCAGCAGCACCTCCCGGCACGAGCGGCGCAGCTCCGCGGCGGCACGGGCGGCGGCGGCGGCGGCAGCGGCGGCCTCTGCCTGATGTGCATTCTCTGCCTGCTCGAGCGCCTTGGACAGTGCCCACACGTTGTTGCGGGCGGCGAGCAGCTGCTGCCGTGTGGTGCGCGCGTCTTCCAGCGCCTGTGAAAGTGTGTGTGCGGCGGTGCGTCGCATTTCGTTGTGGGGAGGGGGGCCTGTGAGTGTGTGGTGGGAGGCCGGCAGCCGCGGTGCTAGGTGGGTAGAGATGTGCCTCACGCTATGAACTCGCACCAGGGGGGCGTGCCTTGGCAGCGGCGCTGCTGCCCATACCGCTTCTGCCACCGCTGGTATGCCATGATGGTCAGTCACCACAGGGGTGCTGAGCGCACATGCCCAGAGTGGCATATCACTGCCGCTGCAGCAGCAGCAGAGGCGCATGTGAATGACAGGAGACTGAAAGACTGGCGCCCTGTGCACGCCCTTGCTGCACGTGCAATCGCAGGCACCCAGTGCCACACCCACCTTGGCGAGCTCCTGCAAGGTGTTCGCGTGGGCATCGGCCAGGGCGCTCGCCTCGCGCAGCGTGTCCCGGTGCAACGCCTCCGCCGCCGCCAGCTTTTCCTGCGCGCACATGGGCGCCATACAACAGCATTAGTTTTCCACAGGCTTTCACTGGCCCAGCCTGCGCACGGCAGCAGCAGGTGGCTCGCTCCTGCAGAAAATGACCCGCTCACAGCTACTGCCCCCTACGTGCTCACAAAAACTGCCAGGCAAATGTGAAACGCCTTTGGCTGCGCGAACATGGGCGCCATGCAACAGCATTAGCCACCCTCAGGCAGCCACGCTCGTGCACAGCCATGGGGCTGTGGCGCTCTTGCCCGCCCTGCGGCGCACACCAGCGACCCAGTGCGGTGCCGCCCTTGCGTGCATGGCCGCAGCGCTGCTTGGCAAGCACGCACGACAAGCCGGCGGCCCCAGCTGCCGTGCCCAACAAACAGCACTCCAGGAACACAAATGAGAACAGGTGGTGGCGGGGTATAACCGGCTGCGGCAGCAGCAGCTCCACCAGGGACTCCAGCATGAGGCGCAGCACTTGCGCGTGGCACGGTGAGGGTGCATGCCAGATACTTGAAGTTGTACTTGAAGTAACACATAAAAAATTGCAGCAATACCTCAAGTTGAAAAGTTGAAGTGCGTGGTTTCTGCTGCAACCAACGACTTCGACTTAATCGGTGAGGGTGGATGCCATGTACTTGAAATTGAACTACCGGTGAGGGGCGTGGGGCTGCGGACGGCTCACCTCCTGTGCCTGGTGCACTTGCACGGTCTGGAAGCGCTCCGCGGTCTGGCGCGTCAACACTGTCCTCTCCTCCTTCATCTGCGTGTGAGCGGGCGCACACAGTACCGACACAAAACTTGGTCATCACAGTGCTTGCTGGCGAGAGGGAAGGGCGCAAGTTGTGTACGCAGGGGCGCGCGTTTGACTTGCCCAGCCCTCATGCTTTTGGTCGCAGAGGCAGGGGGTGCGCCCTTGTGACTTGTTGGACAACGCGTGCAAACCAACATGCTCGCTGGTCAACTTCACGGAGAGCACTAACAGCACGCACCTGCTGCATCTTGGTCTTGAGCAGCTCCGCCTCGTTTGCCTGCGCCTGTGCCTGCAAGCGGGAGCAAGTGAACAACCACCCAGCCACCAACCCATTCAGCACACAGAACACACAGACATCACTGCCCTGTGCCATGCTGTGCGGTGGGGAGATACACATGCGCATGCGTGCGCAGGTGCTCAGCAGCACATGGGCGCGTGCACGGCCGGACCACTGAACCAGGGCGCTGTGGGCTGTCGGCAAGGGCAGCTGCGCCGTGGCGCGCTTGTGTGTGGCAGTGGCTGGCACACGAATGTGTCTACTATGATTGATGATACATGTTCATACTCTAAGTAATGTTACCTTTTTGACCTGCTGCGTCAGTGCCGTTGTGGACGTCTGTAGCGTCTCGATGAGGTGGTTTGCGGCCTGCACACGGGGCAGCCGCGGCCACAGTGCGTGCACACAAGCAGTGAGTTGAACAGCTGTCAGCCAGTGACCTGTCGTGGTGATTGGAGGCGCCTAGGCAAACGACCACCAGATATGCAGCCGGGGGCATGCTAACAGCGAGCCGGCATTGATGTCTGCCAGTGGGGCAGCAGGCCTTGCACAAAGACAGCAGTTGTCGTGACTGCTTTGTGCGGGTGGCAACGCCTTTCTTAGCACTGTGCCGTGCGCGCATATCCATGGTGGTCATGACACACTCAGTGGTGCGGCAATATGCAGTGCGCACAGGCGTTCTCACTGCCGCCGCGCACGCGTCCCCTGTTCAGCCTGAACTAGTCAGCAGCTGCCACCGACGCATAGCTGCCGCTGGCGTTGCGAGCCTGCATGGTGCTGCTGTACAGTGACACAGCAAGTGCTTGGTAGACTACGTATTGGCAGCAGCATGTCGCCGCTGCATTCGCTGTGTAGAAACAACATCATGGCGCGGTTGCATGCACTGAATAATCACCCGCACTAGATGCAATAGGGCAGCTCGTGTCATACGTGTAGCAAGCAGGTGGCTGAACACAGAGCAAAGTAGCGGCACCCGTGTGCCAACACAGTGGCAGGACACGTGTTCACAAGGCATTTAGAGGGCCGCCGAGCCCACAAGCAGGCCTACGGCATGGCAACGCTGGCCTCACCAGGAGCTCCCCGCTGAGCCGGTCCACCTCCTCCTGCAGGGCGCGCTTCTCCTTCTCCAGCAGCTGCAAGTGCGCCACATGCGGTCGTTCATCAGTAACAGCAGTGACGGAGCAATGCCAGGCAAAATAACAACGGTTGCAGGTCAGCAGCCGGTGCCCGCAAGCGCACGTCTGCACATCAGGTGCTGAAGTGCCCGGCAGCACCCCTCCAGCAACAGTGTCAACCAGTCCACGCCAGCTGGTGACACAGCAGTAGCCACCCACAATGCTATGCGCCGCAGGTTATAGTCACCGGCTGGCCAGCAGCCTTCGCTGCGTCCTGCGCCGGGTGCAGTGCCGCAAGGCAAACCTGGGCCCTGTTTGCCAGGCGCGTGGCCATGACTTTATGTGAAAAGATGCTGGGGTGTGGTTTCCAACGCCACCAGGCGCAGCACCACAATAAAGTACCGGTAAAGGTAGAGACTCACGTGCATGTGGTAAATATATTGATGTACTTCTGGAGTATACTTTGAAGTGTGTGTAATATGGTAGGATGCTACTCGGCAGGTGTAGGTGTTGCTTCCGTGCAGAGCGCGAGCGGGGTGCCAGTACCCCGCACTCAATTGCGTGTGCACTATACCATCATCAGTGTGAGTGTGCACAAGTATGCACATAGTGCCGGCTGCCCAGGCGCGCCTGATTGCGGCACTTGTTGTTCTTGCATGCGCATAGCTGTAAGTATCTCTTTATGTGGTCGCGCATATCCATTGTTTCATGCTGACTTCCACCACCTGGGCCCTTGCACGCCCATAAGTGCACATTTTAACAAATCTACCATTACCATTTTCATGCTTCAAGTAATATACTTCAAGTATAAGTATTACCACATACGAGAAGTAATAAATTATGTGGCCACCTGCATGTCAGCGGCGCTCTTGACCAGCCTCTCCTGCGCGCGCTCCAGCTCCGTGGCCGCAGTCGTCTGCAGCAACACCATATGAACGCATATGCAAGAGGGGCGGCAGATGAGCCATGACGCAGCGGCAGCCGCTGCCTGCAGCATGCCGACGTGCCCTGGCGTCAGCCACAAAGGGTGGCTTCTGGAGCCTGCGAGGTTGAAATTCCTGTCCGCAACGCGCGCCTACTAACAGTAGTGAGGCAAGTGGCAGGCGGCGGCAGGGGAGTCGATGCTAGTGCACTTTAAAATGTTTAAGGCACTAATGTGTACGTGCTCATTGGACACCGTACGACGTGTGTCATGTATGCGCATGCGGTGTACAGCTTATTCACACAACACATGTACATACACAATGTACACCCATATGTCGCATTTTATGGAGCCAAACACATCGCACTAATGGAACGAACTACGCAGTACCACAATACACACATACTCGAAGTACTACAGGACTATGAGACATCAAACTATGTCATACGCCATTCATTCAACGTGTGCGGCGCGTGTGAGGGGCGCGCGGGGCACCAGTTGGTGTCAGGGTGTGTACCTGGTGTTCAGTGAAGGAGGTGGCTTCCCGTGCCAGTTCCTGGCGCAGGCGTTCGCACTCCGCGCTCAGCGCGTCCCGCTCGCGCGTGGCATCCTGCTCAGCGCCCAAGGGAGAGGCATGCGTTATCCAGGTATCAGCGGTGAATTTAGTCATGGCATCATTTATGTCAGGTACTTCAAGTACATGTGAATTATTTGGTACTTCACGTAAAGACCAGCATCAAGAGCGGGACGCGGGTGGCATCCTGCTCAGCGCCCAAGGGAAGTAGGTAAAGTTACGACATCATGCATGCCATGGTGTGTCATGCCAAACAGTACCTTCCAAGGCAAACACGGCCCACCAACATCGCAGCCGCGGCGCCCTCAGCAGCAGCAGCCAAACAGCAAGAACCAAGCAGCACTAGCGCTGAGCACAGACCTTGAGCTGCTCAGCAAGCTCCCGCGCCTCGGCAGCCTGGGACCACTCGGGCTCATCGGCATAGGCGGGTCTTGAACCGCCCCTTGAAAATCCCTGCCGGTCGCCACTGTCGGGCTTAGGACTGTACCGCGGTCCACCATCTGACAGGTGCAGACAACAGAGCGGGTGGTGTCTGTCATGCTGTGCAAGGGGCGTTGGGCGGCGGTGCAGCGCAACCTGTGTAGCGCAAGGAACGGTGCGCACATGGCGGCGAATGCAACGGAATGATGTATACTTCTATTAAACTCCGCTTGGGGCGCGGAAAGCCCTATGCACATGGGGTGCGGTTGATGACGTCGAACACTACTCATACCGTAGCGGTCTGCAAGGTAATACCAGTGCCGCATGGCACCAAAGCGCCCAGCCCCCCGCCAACACCGG
>JAULBY010107519.1:0-27013 GCA_032358315.1 Ophiocytium majus
GCTGCCAACAGGTAACACACTCCCCCCGCGGACGCCACACGCGGCTGCCACGTCACCGCGTGCACACGTCCACTGTCGGGCCTGTGAGTGTTGAAATCTGCCCTTTGCACTTGAAGATACATGACAGAAGAGGCTCATGTGTATTGAAGCGCGATGGCGGGTAGGGGGGGCGGTTCAAGCGGCACACAAAGCAGCGGTAGTAGCATGCTGTGCATGGCAGCGTATATTAAGCCGTATACTGGCATCGGTATACGCCGTAATCTACGTAGAATATATATACGGACACATATACGTATACGTTACGTCGCATCCCTACGTAGTTCCCACGAAAGTGAGCATGTCACCGTTGGCCACGCCAGCATGGCAGTCACGGCATGCACAAGCACGGCATGCGCATGCAAGCGCCATGGCATGAGCCAAGCCAAGGTGGTGGCATGGGCATGCACAAGCGCAGCCATGGCCATGGCATGTGCAAGCATGGCAGCAGGGGGGCACACAGTGGCAAGGGCCCCCACAGCGGGCGCAGCGGCAAGGCTGAGCACAGCCACTGCCGCTGTGGTGGTACTGTTGCAATGCGGCAGGGTGGCAGGTGCGGTGCCCTTGGCGCCTGTGCTGTGACAGAAGCATGAATAAGTGACGAAGGATTATCAACACATGTCAGTAAATCAAGGGCGGCAACACATGCACAGTGTGCGCAGAGAGGAAAAAGGAGCAGCAGCAGCATCGGTGGCATGAACCATCAAAAGTGCCCTGGTGGTGTTGCAGTGCTGCTGCGCACTTCACAATGCTTGCCCATGCCATTGCCGTGGGTTGACGCTTTCCCCGGGTAGCATGGAGGGGGGGGGATGCTGTGGCCGTGCCTTCAGTCTTCTGTACTTGTAGTGTTTGCCACACTGCTTGGTCACTTTGTACGGTGCCGTGGCGCTGGTGCCCGTTTTGCTCATGCTACTGATGCTGCTTTGGTTGTTGCTGCTTGAAAACCACCCCTTGCGTGTTCCGCCATGCGTGCCAACCGTTGTGTGACTGCTCGCTGTGAGCCGTGACGCAAACACATGTCCTGCATGGCCAGCAGTGTTGTGAGTGCGTGGTTTGCAATCTACACAGTTCCATTGTCTGCTGGGAGTACCTTGCTTTGGATCTTGTCACTGTGTGCACACGTCCGCAGATGCTACCAGCACCGTGGGTATGCAAAGCATTCTAGTACTAGTAGGCACATGTGTGAACACAGAAAGACCATCAAATGCCGTGTGCGCAAGCAGGATGGTCTCACCAATTGCCATTCCAATTTCTCAGGGCTACCAGCCTTGTCACAGCACCACCTTTTACGAGCACCCATCATCCCATTGCTGAATGCCGTGACAAACATAGTAGACAAATTCGTGGTGAGCACAGTCAGCTCTGTGCCAGTCATGCCAGTGGTATGTGCACACATGTCGCTGTGACCTGTTTCTGTGCTACTACCATATTGCTTCAACCTTCACTTGGTGGTGAAAGCTTACCCATGACGGTCATTGTGCCATGCAAGCGTGGCACTGCCACATTTCAGCCTGAGCACGGCATTTCAGGCACCACCAGCTAGCAGGGGCACTGGACAAGAAAGTGCAGCAGCCAGCAGTGCAGGAGCGCCGACGGCGTTTCCACATGGGCACTGACATGCAGTGGGTTTGCTTACTTATTCACCATCGTCGGTGCGCCAGGGGTTGTCCAGAACGCGCGCGGAATGCAAGCATGCATGGTGCCTACGCTGCCTTGCTGTGCACAACACAGCCCATGTGCGCGGCCTCACAAAGGTCCCAGGCGCCACTGACATGTGCTGGAGGGGGCGCCTTAGCTGCCAACTACTACTGTAGTATGAGCGTGCAGGTGCCACCCCATGACTTGTGCAGCGTGCACTACATTACTGTGCCACGCTGTTCCTCCCCACATGCACGCCCCCGGCAGCGCGGGCACCGCACACCAAAGAACAGCAGTGATGGCATCGTCACTGCGCTGTGGTGGCCAGCAGTTACAGCCACTGCCGCTGAGCACCGCTACTGCACCCACACGGTGTAACTGCACTGGGGGCCGCTTACAAACCATCAGGCAACGTAGTGGTGGTCTCCTGGCGTGGCTGCTGCTGGTGAGCCCCTGCTCAGCATGACTCTGACTGGCAAGGTGCCACTGCTGAGCAAGACACTCGAAGTGCCAATTC
Source organism: Ophiocytium majus (assembly GCA_032358315.1). Lineage (NCBI taxonomy): Eukaryota > Xanthophyceae > Mischococcales > Ophiocytiaceae > Ophiocytium > Ophiocytium majus. The sequence goes on from JAULBY010107519.1 coordinate 2,192, forward strand.
AGGCTGAAGCTCAGGCCTCGTTCTTGAACCACTCCTGGCGGCACGGGCAGCAGCGGTGTGCCAACGGGAAGGAGCAGGGTGGCGTGTGCTGCGGTGAATGTAGTGCATAACACAACGCACACAATGTGACCGAGCAATCGGTGCGTTATCGGCAGTCAACAGGTAGCATGTCTGTCCACATCGGGATGTAAACGATCGCTGTGGTATGCTGGCAGATAGAGAGGTCCGAGCAACCTGGCGGAAGAGGCATGCCAGGCAGGAGTGGTAAATGTGCGTGACGAATGCTGCCATGTTGGCTCATGGCGGCTGTTGGTGGGCTAGAACTGCCAGCTGGCTGTGACAACATCGAAATCCATACATGTGCATGACACGCATGTATGCACATGCGCATGCACATGCCACACCTCTGTCGTAAAGCAGCCATTGTTTATAGCTGTGCATAATTTATGATACGTAATGTGCATGCGTGAGCCATGAGAGTGTGCATCCACCCACCTTGGCGGACTTGATGTCAGTGACAATGCCCTTCTTGCCGGGCTGCCAGGCGTGCGGGCAGGCCTCGCCGTGCTCGTCAGCATACCGGCACGCCGCCACCACACGCAGCGCCTGCAGCAGGCACAGCAGCAGCAGCACCACTGGTGGCGTTAGCAGCTGTGCTTGGAACGTCGCAGCTTCGATCACAGCAAATAGTAAGATGTAGCATGGCCGTCGAATGCACATGTTTCCATGTGTCCCTGTGGTTGATGCCATACGGGTATTAATAAAAACCCAGTGTTAAATGTGGATATGTACTTGTGTACTCAAGTTGTAATCTAGTTCTGCTAATTATCTCCATATGCTAAAATCATGGGGCCCGAGCACATATCCTTTGAAGTATACCATTGGTTCATGCTGGCTTGCATGACCTCACGGGACCCTTGCACGCCCACAAGGGCAAGCGAACTAAACTACAGTGTACTAGCAGTAGTACGGAACTACTAGCAGTAGTAGTGAGTGAAGTACCACTTCCGTTCTTCAGCACCTCCGTAAACAACTTGCACCAAGTGTGGTGATTCGCCCACGATGCACCTCACCACTTGTGTGGCGCACACAGGTCCAGCTGCCTCGGCATGGCACAGCACAGAGGCGCCCTAGCCCTAGTGTGACATCGGTGGCGTCACATGTGCTGGTGTGCACAGACCTTCACAAACACTCGCGTATTTTGCTTCCGCAACACCACAGGGGGACACTACTTCAGGAGCCGATTTGGGAGGCATGCGGAGCTTCCAAGTGGGCGGGCCGGCCCGCCGTAAGATATCAAGTACTTCAAAGTACTTGGTATCGCCGTCTGGGATCCATACATCGTATGTGCACGAGTCACCTCTTCCACATTGCGGCCGATGGTTGAGTCGCTGATGGTGCAGTAGCACGCCACAAGTGCAAATAAATGGCACTGCTGCGCTAAGATAGCAGTATGTGCACAGACTTATCTTATCTCACAAGCAGACATGACTCACCTCTTCGACGTTGCGGCCGATGGTTGAGTCGCTGATGGTGCAGTAGCGCACCATGCCCTTGTCGCTCACGATGAAGAGCGCGCGCTTCGCAAACTCGCCGCGCTCGTCCATTATGCCAAAGGCCTGGGCAGCACAAGTATACATGTATATGCATAGACAATGTTTATATACATACTACCGGTAGTAGTTTATAAATAGGGTGTATGGAGCCACATGCACCTCTGTGAATGGCTGTGCATTGGATGCCTAGAACTCGTTGCGCTCGTCTATTATGCCGAACGCCTGAGCCGCACAAGCATATATATATCGAGCATGTGCTTCAGTATATACTGAAGTACTTGAAGTATATGGTACTACATAACGGGTACTGGAGCCACATGAAAGTCTGTGAAAAGGGCTGTGCGTTCCATGGCTCTTACTGCCAGGACTCGCGGCGCTCGTCCAGTATGCCTAGGCAGCGCAAGTGTGTATGAATATCAAGGGTGCACGTGGAACCACACAAAACTCTGCCAAAGGGGCTGTACATTTGATGCCTACTCTCCATGCCAGCCACCCCACGCAATGAAAGGCAGTAGAGGCCACAGTGGAGGTTGGCAGAGGGTGCATGATGGTGGCGGCTGGACTATGGCCTGCTGCAAAGGTGTGTGCTTTTGTTCTACTGTGAGGTGCTGTGCAACTTGGCACGTGCAAGTTCAGCTGTGCATGTGGAGACTGCTACAAGTGGGAGCGCCACGTGTCATTGATACTTCAAGTAGGCAGCAACACACATGAATGTACTGTATGGATGTGTAGTATGCACCTTGGTGCACTCCAGTGGGTGAGAGGCGCCCTGCTATCACACAAAAATGCAGCAGTGCTGCACCTTTTGACATGCTTCCACCATACATTTCCACAAAGCGATGGTAGCCCCTGTACTTCAGAAGAACTTGCCTGTGCAACAGCGCGCGTGCTGTCTGCGATGAGTGGGAACTGCAGGCGGCCCATGCCACCCTCCTTGCGGGACCTATATGCGTCCCAGTGACACACAGCACAACAAACAATGGTTACACCTCATACTGGCGCCGCCCCAAAGGCGCACTCTTGCTTTTGTTGTTTGCTGCATACCGCTGTGGCACGGTGGTGGTACTGCGTTGACGTGGCAATCACGACGGTTGGAGCTGTTCCTCGCAAGAGCACAACTGGGATAAGCAAGCCACAGTCCTTGGGCCACTACTGCCAGTGCCGTGACTGATGGCCTAGTTACAAGGGATGTGCTGCCTAGGAAAATATTGACGAGACGGTAGGCAGTACTAGGCACACTGGTGTGAGCCAACATAGTTTTCTGGGCTGGGCTGGTGCAAGCAGGAGGGTCAGACTACTCTGACGGGTTTTTACTGGGCTCTATGACCAGTACTGACGACAGAAGGAGAGTTGAAATCTTACAAGCCAAGTCTGAGCACATGCTGCAGAGCTGTCTGCACACTCAAACCACCAGCAAATCTCTACAGCAAGCCCCCTCTTGAGCAGCTAGCAGAATGACGCTTGGCGGTTGTTGTGCATGTCAGCAAACCATGGCAGACCTAACTAGCAGCATCGCTACCATGGCTTCGAAGAGAGACTCGTGCACTGACCTCTCCGTGAAGGCCAGGTGGGAGTACTTGGAGTCCGTGCTGGCGGCCAGCACCTGCAACAATATGGCGGCCAGCACCATCACGTCAGCACCATCATGCCAGAGCAGGACTCCCGTGGTCAGTGGGCTTGGATGCAGCATGCTGTGTAGCTCAAAGCAGCAGCATGCTGTACTGGGCATGGGATGAGGTCACACAGCATGCAAGTTGGAGTGTCCAAGCAAAGCTATACAGTCTCTCCAGCACGGCTGCTGCACACACGTGTGCTGCACAAACGTGTGTGCAGTAAAACATTGTGGTGCCAGTGGTCAGCACCATCACCACCACGTCAGCACCATCACGCCAGAGGACAACACCTTGGTCAGTGGGCTTCGTGGCAGCAGCAGTGGGCACGGGCTGAGGCCATGCAGACACAAGCTGAAGTTTGCAAGGCTGCGCGCACAGGAGTGCCACACGGCCGCTGCATGCGCATTGCTGCCCATGGATACGGATGGTAGGTGCGAGCGGCCTCAGCGACCACACAGCGTGAGCACCATAGCAACTGCAAAGAAATACACATCTTGAGAAGTACTTCCGAAGCACATGTATGTAGTAGGTAACTGAAGTTGAAAGGCTGCTGCAGAGAGTGCGAGAGAACTCACCTCGCACCCCATGCTCTGAAACTTGTCATATGCGTCGTTGAAGGCCGTGATCTCGGTGGGGCACACAAATGAAAAGTCCGCGGGGTACCACTGCCCAGCACAACAGCATCAGCAACAGCAGCGCAGCGCACACACCAAACACTGAGTAGGTTCACGTGGTATTATGACACGAAAACTATCATATCAGTACACCCGTGTGCACATGAAGTTGGGATGTTTATGGTGGGATAAGGGCTGCCACTTCACAAAACCAGTTAGGGTGCTCCACATGCAATGCATGCATCAAATGCAGCAACAGTGTCGGTCACCATCAAGTATCAGGCAGCCACGGCATACAGATAAACTTCAAACAGTGGGTAATAATGAATCTACTTAAATAGTACTACGAAAGACTTCCGAAGTACTTCGAGTACTTGTGACAGAAAACGCAGGAATGCCTTACAACACTCGGTGGACAACAGCATGGGCTTTCGGCCACAGTATGTCAATGTCTTTCATGTCCAGCACGTGTTGCACTATGACATTGTGCGCACCATGCCGCGCACGGTAAAAGATCGTGAATTGGTTTGCCACCAGGTGGCTATTGCATTACTGTAGTATGGCGCGGCAACGTTAACGGGCACCTTGCTATTCTTACAATCATGATGCTGTGCAGTATGAAATTTATGCTGGTGTGGGTGCACATAAGTTCTTGAAGTACACACTTCTACTTGAAGTAAATACAGCACTTCAAGTCATTATGATGTATGCCCTCACCAGCATGGCCACGTACTTGCCAGCGTAGTCCTTGGAGCACACCTGCTCAGCACCAGCAGCGGCAAGTGTACATCGCTCAGTTGGGACAGCAGCGGCACCAGCAGGCGCATCTATAAGAGACAGGAATTTAGGATGAGGTAGTGTGCAAGTGATGCGCGGCAACTCTGAGCAATCGAGGTGCGTCGACGATCAATCTCAGGAACTGCACAGTCAAAGCCACTACACTGCACACACGCGCACTCAAGTATGTACACAACCCGAGCTGCGTATTTGCAGTTGAGAAGGGGGGGGGGGGAGATACAGCCTGTGCCAATCCCGCCTGTGTGTTTTGTTCCGTGCACAGGCAGTGAGTGCAGTGCTCAGCAGTGTTGATGGAAAGTGCAACGTGTGAAGCGGCGCCAGAAGTGGCGAGCGTTCTGGTGTTACTCACCGTGCCGAACTCGCCATTGGGCATGATGGCATCTGCTCAGCAGCAGGAGGGGCAGAGAAGCATGGGCCACCAGGTCAGTTCAACCGGTGGCAGTGGAGCGGAGGAGGGCTGGCATACCAGGCACGCGCACTTAAAACCCGAGCCACCCAACCTCACCACCACGTGCCGCCGGGTGTGCTGTACCAGGCACGCATGTGGGCAACAAGTGTATAGGCAAACCAGGGGGGACCGCAGCAAACTCCATTTGATGTGTGCACTTCAGAACTTGGGCAGACAGAACGACTGAGTGCATGGACAGGGGTTCAACTGTTGGTGCTGCAGCCTGGAACCTGCCCCCACTGGCTCGTGGGCCGAAAGAGAGCTGTGCGCCGCTGTGACATCGTGCACGTGTGCGGACTTTTGCTGCTCTTCAAGTTGCTGCTGGTTTGCTGAGACGGAGTTCAACAAAAGCCGTGCAATGCCGGCGAAGCCGAGAGGCTTCGATGCGGGTAGTGCTTTGTGCTGGTCCGCTGCTGCTGGTGCTGGTGCTGGTGGTGGGACTGCTGCTGCTGCTGCTGCTACTGGCTGTGCTGCTGCTGCTGCTGCTGGTGGTGGTGCTGATGCTGCAGTGCGGCACGAGCAGCAGCTGCCTGCGCAGCATCGCTATCAGCGGCGGAAAAAGCCCAAGGCACTACCCCGCACCAGCCTTCTGCCACAAGCCCCCTGCCAGCACGGCGGGACGCTGGCCGACACTTATGTCTGTCAGAGCTGCATCGCGCGTTGCTGCCAGCTGGCCTGCTGCACATATTGTAACACATGCTGCTACGAGCACTTGCCGGTTGAGAAAACGGGCGCGTGCATGCCCACGAGGTTGGCAGTGGGCTCCTTTGGCATGTCCGCCACGGTCATCTTGGCTCTCTTCGCTGACGTTGGTGCGCTGTTGGCTTGTCTTTGCTGCGGTGTGCTGGGTGACGTCTGACGCGTTCTGGTCCCCTCTTCTTGTTGAAGCTGGATAGGGCGAGTCACAGCTCACTCCCCTACGCTGCACTCTCCTGATGAATGCTTTTGAAAAAATTGCTGGCGCTGAGCAAAATTGCCACGCTTTGGGGCTTGGAGAGGCTGATTTGGAAATCTAAATGCTAACAATTTAATATATGTGCATACATACATCTGTCCGCCTATTTTACCGCCCAGGTTACCATTAGCCAAAGCAGGTACAGGTGCACTGAGCACTTGGTGTGGCCCACTTGTCATCATGATGATTTGGCCAGATCCCGCACCTGCAGCTCAGCCAGCCTCCACACGTGTGGACTCACCAGAAATTGACAGGGCATCCTACTAGCATGACGGACGCTCTATATGCATGTGTATACACTCAGTCACTGTACAGGTATGCTCGAAGCATATACGCATTTTTTACCTTGGATGCTGGAAGGGAAGCAACAGGAGCAGCAGCAGCACAAGGCGGCAGTCGAAGCGCACGCGCATGTACATCTGCACCAACGCCTATTTACAAAACCAACTGTAAATCCACGTTGAGTGCGTGCTGTGCGCATGAAATGTGGGGCCACATATGGCCGTGCGATGCACATGGCGCACACACAGCTAGCCAGCCCCCGTTTCACCCCGCGCACACCCTCCAACTCCACTCATGTGTCAGCACCGCTGCCTGCCGCTGAGCGTGCTGCCCCCACCCCAGGCAGGTCAGAGCACAGCACCAGCAGCCAGTGCGGCTGCCTCACCACCGCCCCCCCGCCCTCCAACCGCTCAGCAGCAGGAGCTCCAACCACTGGCGAGCTGCTGCCACTGCGCTGCCCACCAGCAGCCACCACAGGTGCGAGTGAGCCCAAAAGTCTCTGTGCACTGGCGCCGCCACCGCCCTGCGCACCCACACCAGAAGCCACGCCGCCGCTTCTGCCGCCGCTGCTGGTGACAGGTCGGCGTGCGTCGTTGGCGGCGGCGGCGGTGGCGCCGCATGCAATGGGGGGGCTGGCACCGCCGCTGCCGACCTGTAGGACAGTGAGGCTTTTGCCTCGCGAGGCGGCGGCGGCCTCCAGGGCGGTGCAGAGGTGTGAGGGGCGTGAGAAGGTGTGCGAGCAGCCAATGGCCACGAAGAGGCCGCCGGGTTGAACGAGGGCCAGCGCACTCGCGGCCACTCCTGTGTACCTGTTGGTGTTGGGGAAGTAGGGGGGCAGTGAAAGCAAGCAAACACCCAAGTCAATTCACCACTACTGAAGTACAACCTAAGCAAACACGGTACACATCAAAAATTGTCTAACATTCATATGAAAAGGGAGCGAGTGCCCGCCAGCTGACAGGGAGCAGCACCACTGGTGTAAACACACACTCACCCATGCAATGCGCCTTCCAACAGGACGTACTTGAGGAGTACCACCCAAGGAATGCTAAAAATGTGTTGAACATTCTTATGTTTTTAATTTTTTTTGCGGGAAGGGACATGGAGCAGCATGGCTCAAACGCAAACACAGGCAGGCAACGCACCTTCCAATGGCGCGCTGGCGGCTGCGCGGGACGGTGGAGTAGCTGGGGGGGTCTAGCACCACCAGCCCAAAGCGGGAGCCCCTGTGGTAGGCCGCTTCGCACCAGGCCTCCGCCTCTGCACGAACCACCTTCACTCTGTGGGTTAAGCAGGTGCACAGGGGTGTGTGGCAGGTGCAGGGGGTGGGGGGCGCGGGGTGTGTGGGGGGGGGGGCTTGGTGTAAGCAAGGAGCAGGGGTCGGCGGGCCATGCCACAGAGTGGAATGGATACACATGTGTGTGTGTGCACGCAAGGCGTTCATTTCAAAGTGGGCTTGCAGGTCATGTGTGGGCGGGCATGCCGGAATCAGCAGCATTGGCAACAACATGGGCCGCCGACTGTCTGGTATATTCTCACAACAACTACCTAGGTAACAACAAACTTCAAAAGTAGCAATCTTTTGACCGCTAGCTGCAAGCCAGGAGATGAGCCCATGGATGGGCCACGCCATCGAGGTCCAACTCCATTGGTGTACCCCGTCTCTCAGCGGTAGCCAGCCCTGACTGTTGGGCTCTCCGTGACTTTTGCTGTCTTCTTCTGCTGTCTGTGTCGTGTAGCATTTACACACAGCTTGTCGTGATAGCCACATCTCCAAGGTGTCACCGCCGGCAGCAAGAGTCACAAGGGCCAGCACATGACGTCTGCAGCTAGAGACGCACGCTGAGCAGCCTGTGGTGCATACCTGCATATAAGTGGCTTCGTTTGTTTGCACTTGAAGGAAGTAATTGTCACCTTGGCACCAGACCCTTTCGTGCGCGCATTGGCGGTTGCAATTTACATAATGATGGAGTATTTGGCCACATTGCACATGGCCGCACTAATAAATGTATGCTTTTAAAAAACTGCTGTGCCACATGACAATTCTATGCAGTTATAATCAAATTCAGAATATATATGCTTATAAGCAACAAAATCAGAAGACACCTTGGCACCAGCCCATTCATGCGCGCATTGGCGAGTGCGGTGGCCGAGGGCCAAGCTCTCTTCTCCACCGCCACCACCTCCGACGCACCGCCGGCAGCACAGTTGAGCGCAAACGCACCCGTGCCACAGTACAGGTCCAGGCACCTGCTCAGCAGTCGTGTGCAGCAGCAGTAAGTGCGTGCTCAGCAGGAGGTGGTGGTAGTGTGGAGGTTTGCTCGGCAACCTGTCAAGCAGTAGTGCGCAGCACAAGTTTTTGCTCAGCGGACAGTGGGGAAACAAAATGCACCATTTGTTCAGCAGAGTGATGGGCTTTTTACAGGTGCAGGCATCTACTGAGCGCCCATGCACAGCAGCAGGCGCACGCTCAGCACAAGGCGAATTTGCATCGGTTGCTCAGCAGTATGATGGACGTTGGACTGTACTGGCGCGCCGCGTGTCAGGCGCGCGTGCTGTGGCATCCACTTCGACTTGAAGTATACTCGTGTGCGGCGCCGAAGTGCAAGTCACAGGGCCAAAACCTGAGCATGTGGTACAGCCCTTGTGGCATGTACTTGTGTGTGCGCCCGCCGCTTAGAGGGCCTTTTCTCGCAGGCGTGCTGCGCTTGATTAAAAAAAATTTAAAAAATTAATTTATTAATAAAAACAAATGAAAATGATTTCACGAACGATATCAATGTTTTTTAAGCAGGGGCCTGACTACTGAAGTCTACCCCACAACTTCACGGTGCATCGAGACCAGTGGTACGTCTCCCCGTTTCATGTTTGTACCACAAGTCGCAGGTGCACAGCATAACTTGTGCCCAAAGCAGGTGGGTGCCCCAGCTGCTCAGCAAGTCCACGTGCACAAGGCTGTGGAAGACAATGTTTGTATCACATTTTCTGTGGCTGGGCGCATCTGCCAGCATACTCTGGTATGAGAGATCAAGAGGACCAATAGACACGCCACTAGAAGCACTTTGGAGTATGTACAAGTGGCAGTGACGTCGAAGAAGATACAACAAGGATGTGGGAAGTGAGTGTTTACCACTATATGCGGCGGTGGTGCCGCTGTGTGCAACTGAGGGATAGAAACCAAAAAACAAATCAATTACTGTACAGTTGTAGTTGCACCGAAAATATTAACAGATGGTGTCAAAGTGAAAAACAAAAACGGTTACCGGTACCATATACCGGTATATATACACGCATCGTGGGTGATTACATGTATACAGCGTAGGTGGTTTAGGTGTGTGCACCAACTGGAGGGCACATCCCAAGTAGGCGCACTGGTTTCCTTGCAACATGGGCCTTAGTCAAATGCCGCTTGCACTTGCAAGTAAGTGCTGGGTGATACCAGGTTCATGCGGCAGCCAGCAATCAGCACCTCTGCTCAGCACCGCTGCCGCTCTATGAGTGCACTGCTGTTGACACACGTCCTTCTCTGTGACGTATCCGCCCCTGCCACATGTGGCAGCAGGCAAACAACACCTCAGGCAACCCCTTTTTGACCGTCTGATACCCCCACACTGTTTGGTACATCCTGCAGTACGTACTACAGTAGTAAATACTTCAAAAGTAGTTGTAGCAGTACTTCTCATGTGCGTCACCTGAGGTTTTTGGCCAGGTCCCTGACGACCTCACGCGGTGCCTGCCTGCCAGGGAGGTATGCAAGCCTGTGTGGCGCTCAGCAGCAGCAGCAGCAGACACAGTAGCAGCAGCAGCAGCAGCAGCAGTAGCGGCAGGATCGGCGGGGCAGCGGCAGCAGCGGCGGCAGTAGCAGCAACAGCATTCAGCAGCGCGAATGGGTGCACTGGCAGCAGCAGCAGCAGCAGCAGTGGCGGCGGCGGCGGCGGCGGCGCGGCGGCCGCACAGGTGGATTCCATGAATCGACACCATGAACATGTAAGAATTCATTGATGACTTCTCACCTGGGTGATCACTGGTGCAGGATAGGCCCCCGGTGTCGCACATGTGCTGTCCATGAATGAACACCCTATGGTATGCATTTTCAAGTACATACTCCGAAGTATACGGGTATGGGTGCATGCGTGTTTGACTGGGTTGACTGTCCACCTGGGTTCCCCGTCACAATATAGGCCCTGGGTGTGGCAGGTGTGGTTTTCGTGCGTGGAACACCGTGAATATGCGTGAACTCGTTGACTGCTCACTTGGGTGGCCCCCGTGCAATACCACTAGTGGTAATACATACTGCAAGTGAAGTAGATGTATGTTACGTACTAAAGTAGTACATACTTCGAAGTACTTATGAAGTACACTACTGTAGTATACATGTATACATCCGCACTTCGAAGTTCATGCACACATGGCTTCTGTGAACGAACACCGTGTACACGAGTGAATTCATTGGCCGCTCACCTGGGCGCCCCCCCCCCCTTAGGGCCAGGCGCAGGCACCACACACCTGAGGCCCAGCTCGGCAGTGGTCTCCTGCACATGGCTTCTGTGAACAAACACCATGAACACGCATGAATTCGTCGAATTCATCAGCCGCTCACCTGGGTGGCCCCCTGCCCTTGGGGCCAGGTGCCGGCACCACATACTTGAGGCCCAGTTCAGCAGTGGTCTCCTGCACGGAGGGGCCTGCACGCGCTGCTGCCGCTGCCGCTGATGTGCGCTGTGACCTCGTAGCCGCAGCTGCTGTGAGCAGACGGCAGTGGAGTGAATGTCATCATGTACATAATTAATGAATGTCTGAGTGGTGGGGCCAGCTGATGTGCGCTGTGAACTCGTAGTCGCAGCTGCTGTGAACAGACAGCGGCGGTGTAAATTTCATTCATGTGGTACATGTGTTCATGAATGTGTGAACAGTGGGGCCATTGCGCGCGGCTGCCTTTTAATTTGATGTGCGCTGTGATATCGTGGCCGCAGCTGCAGCGCGCCAGTGGGCGCGGCATGAATTTAATGAATTTCATTCATGTGCTTCAGTGCATGCAGCACAGGAGACACTATTTATACACTTCAGAAGTAAATGGGCATCCACACCGACCATGCTGCGCAGCATGCGCTTGTGTGTGGGGGGGGGGGGAGGGACGCGCGATGCTGCTGTGCGTCGCGTGCATTTAAAAAAAAGCGCTCGCTCACACTTGAGCTACAATATAGGCGACACACATCCAGTATACTTTTACTATATGTATATGTACTACGTTGTATACCCTTTAAGTACTTCTGAGTTCCCACACATCCAGTATACATTTACTAGTACTAGTAGTATATGTATATGTACTACATAGTACTACTTCTGAAGTATATGCAAGTACTTCGAGTACCCAGAGAGTACTGTAGTGCACAAATACGCATGGGCCGTCAGGTCACTATCACCCTTTGGCGCCCAGCAGGTGACAGGCCCCTGTGCGCACGGCGCGAGGCACCAGGCGCGCTTGCATTGTGCAAGCAAGTCAGGTGGCAATAAACAATGTACACATACGTGTTGTACCTGTGGTAACAAGTCAGACGGCAATGAACAACGTACACATACACTGTAGCTGTGGTATTTACAACTGCCAGGGGTACGCAAAAAGATGCACTGCGACAGGGCACCTCGGCGTCTCCAAAAGTGGTCTACCAGACAGATGCATGCAGTGGGGGTTGCATCCACGTCGCCCACATACTTCTTAGTACTAAAGTAGATTACCTACAAACTCTCCCGCCAATATTTTGCTACTTCAGAAATATGTCCCCCCCAATTTTGCACCGCGTGCCCTGCCCGCTCGCTCACCTGGCTTGGCGGCAGCAGCGGCCAGTGCGCGCATGTGCTTGGCTGCACCGCTGGTGCCGCTGTCCCTCACAACAAGAACGGTAGGGCGGGGCAGCTGCCCCTGCACCACGCGAGGGCTGGGCGCATTCGCGTCTAGCCACCTGAGTGCAGCCATTCAAGCGCAGCCATTCAAGCACAGCCATTCAAGCACGGGTGCAAGGCAGAGTTAAGTCAAGGGGAGGGGAGCTGGCGAGGGGGAGGGGGCAACTGCTGTTCCACGCCAGTGACTGCACTGCACTGTGTGGTGAACTGTTTGCTGAATCGTGAACTGTGTGTGAACTGTGTGTGAACTGTATGTGTGCTCAGGCGCTGGGGAGGGGCTCACAGCAGGTGCAAGGCCGTGGTGACTGAGTTCATGGTTGCTATCGCGGTGCCAGTAGCAGGTGTGGTGGCGGAAGCGGTTACAGCGGTCACGCTAGCAGGCAAGCCGGTCCTTGCTGAGCAGGGTCGGTGGTACTGCCCAGCGCTTAAAGAGACATTAGCCATCAGGCTCCGCAGTTCCTGCCGCGGAAGAAACCGCACACGCAAAAGCACCATCACCACACCAGCAGCACCACCTATTGTGCCAGCCAGTGGGGGCCAGCTGGGTGACTGTGTGCGTGTGTCTGTGGGTGCTGCAAGCCTGCCTGGGGCACAGCAATTAAAGCGCACCAGTGTGTGAGCTCTCTGCAGGGTGTGAAGTGGCTACTCTGCAGGGTGTTACTCAGCCACAAAAGGTGGGACAAGGCGAAGGGATGTTAAGGGGTGGGTGCAGGCCACACTCACCGGGAGAACTGTGTGCAAGCTCTCTGCAGGGCGTTGGTTAGCTACTCTGCAGGGTGTTACTCAGCCACAAGAGGTGGACAAGACGAAGGGGTGTTTGGGTGTGTGTGCCTGCCACACTCACCGGGAGAAGTGCGTGCCAGGAGCTCTCTGCAGGGTGCTACTGCAGGGTGTTAATTAATAACTCACCTGGAGAACTGTGCATCTGTGTACAGGGCCAAGGGGCGTATGTGAGGGAACTGGGCTGGGAGGCCGCCTGCAGTTGGATTGCCGTGCAACATCGCCCACAGACAGTGCAGGAGTTGCGGTATTAGCGATGGCAAGGGTAGCGGCTGTAGCATGGGTATTTGGGCATCGCCCGACACAGCTCAGAGTGGTCAATCAGCCAGACAAGTGCCTGATTGGGCAGTAAGCATACTTCAAGAAGCATCTTCAACAGTACCCCAAAAGACCTGTCAGAAATGGCCCCAAACTCTTGACTTAGCCCCAGCAGTGGACAACCATTCACACTCTGGCTGGCGCAGGCTTTTCCGGGCAGCTGTTGGGCACGCGTCTAGTTCGGTCCCAACAACAGTTGCGACCTTGGGCAACAATCGTCTCTAAAGGGACTGACAAAAAGGCCCCAACTTTACGATTTAGCCCCAGCGGTGGACAACCATTTACACACCCGTGCTCTCTCTTTGCCATCAGAAATTTTTTTCCACTGGCAGCGCTGCAGCACCGTCGTGAGTATGACAACAGCAGCCGAGGGCAGCAACTCCTAACAGATGCCTCCATAGACGCGCATCACATCGACTGCACCAGCCACTCATGACACTGCACCGAGTTCAAAAAAAGATGTCGTTGAAAAACCGTGGTAAAAGTGGCCAAAAATAGTGAACGGGGCTTAAAACAAAACAAAGCACCTGTTTATGTGCTTGGGGTCTTGCTAAACCCATTTATGACACAGAAAACAAAGTAAATGTATCCTGCGCATCGCTGCAGCGGTTTAACAGCACGCATGCGCGCAGCTACTCCCGGCAGTGGAAAACAAAACTGCACACCATGCTGATGGCACCATTCATGCACTCCACTTCAAAAACTTCACCAAAACAATGCTGCGAAATACTACAGTAGTACTACTTAGTAACTAGTACTACCATTAGCAACTGGCACGCACACCCCTTGTTCTACTCCCGTAAACTATAGTAGTACTTGAGAAGTGTAGAATTCGAAGAACAATTCGAAGTATAGTTCTCGAATTAGTACTTTGAAGTATATACAGAGTACTTCGAAGTACTTCTGAAGAGCAATTTGCAAAGCTTACGAGAACAGTTGCACCATTCTATTTACAAAAGAATAGACACAAGCAGTGACCATTGGATTGGCATGTGGGGCTGTACTCACGTTGAGACATGGAGGCCATCCTGGGCAGTATGCGCCGCTCCACGCTGGCCGTCAGCAGCCTTGGGTTGCTCAGCAGCACCTGCGCCGGCGACCACAGGCAGCACACACACAGTCATGGGCATTGCATCAGCCACTGCGTGATGGCAGAGGCCGCAGTCACATGCCCATGCCAGTCACATGGCCATGCCAATGCCATGCCACTCACCTGCGCTCTGCCTTTGCACGAGCGACTGCGTGGAGCCACTGCGTGGTGGCAGAGGCCGTAGTCACAAGGCCATGCCGTTGCCATGCCACCCAGACGCACGATCCGGCATTGCACATGCGAGCCAGTGGCGCCACGACTGCATTCCTGTACCGGTCGCACTGACATACAGTGACATGCCACAGTTACATAACAATATATGTAGTGATGGGTCACGGCGTATAACGTATTTTATACGTTGCACAAAATACGGCGTATTTCTACGCCCAAAAACACGATATACGGCATATTAGCCGTATAAATACGTGAATCTGTACACGCCGTATTCACATACGTTCCACGGCGTATAATGCAAATTTTATGCGCTGTGACCCATCACTAAATATATGCCATGCCAATAATGTGTACGCATGGCGAACAGCGCGCGCACGGTTTGTCAGCCTGTTTTTTCTGGACTCACCGAACCCTGCCAAGACACTGGGCAAACTCATTCATAATTCAATTCATTCATCCATTTACTCATGGATACATTGCGGCTACCCAATGGAGAACGCCAAGGTGTAGTCCTTGGCCTCCTTAGACCAGTTTTATATTATTACGTCTAGTACAGCATATTTCTACATATTTCTATGCCCCAAAGCGCGATGTACGGCGTATTTGCCGTATAAACGCGAAGTCTTATTTAATTGATGTCCAAGTTTCAAAAATGTATACACATATTACTCCTGTTCATATTATGACATGTGGAAATGAAATGTGTACTAGAGAAGTATTCAACCGCATGCTGTAAATATGAATACTTGGGAGTATGTATATACATGTTGTGGCACATAATGCGCAGCTGCGTGCTAACATGCATGCGCACGCATGCATGCAACAGCCAGTATGCAGTGTACTCTTATCAGTTGGCCCTTGTGGGCGTGCAACAGCCCCTGGAGGTCATGCAAGCCTTTTTTGGAGCAATGGCCATGGCCGCCACACACAGACTTGTATATACACCTCGAAGTATGTACTGTAGTACTTCGAAGTATACAGTGCTTCAAGAGGTACATCATCGCTTGGTGCAGTCAACGGCATGATACGCATTGCAGCTTGCACGCGGCCACGCCTTACACAGCCCTTGCTGAACTGGCCCCCAGCTTGTCCCCCCCCCCCAAAAGTACATACATGAAGTATGCGCATGTAAACGAAGTATGTACACAACAATGTTGTTTATGCACTTGGTACAATTCAAAAGTACTGTAGAAGCATCACACCACTTAGAGTAATGGTGGCCACACCTTGGACAGCTCCTCCGGGCTGGCCCCCACCTCATCATGGAACACCAAATGAGTCATGTACCTCGAAGTACTGCCAAGTACCTTGAAGTATTAATGTACACGTACTTCTAGTGATGGGTCACAGCGTATAATTTGTGCATTATGTGCGTATAACGTATGTGAATACGCCGTATAACGTATGCAGATCAACGTTTTTGCACAGCAAATACGCCGTATATCGCGTTTTTGGGCGTAGAAATACGTAGGAATACGCCGTATTTTGTAACGTCTAAAGTACGTTATACGCCGTGACCCATCAGTACATACTTGAGTGTAGGACAGTACTTCAGTGCTCTCATTTGATGGGTGTAGGTTGCATGCGAGCGCACCTTTGACAGTTCCTCCGGGCCGGCCCCCAGCTCATCATGAAACAGGCTCAGCTGCGCAGCAGCAGACGGGTAGCCAACAGCAGCGGCAGAGGCAACAGCAGCAGAGTGGAGGCAGGTACGTTGGTGGCAGCAGCGGAGGTGGCAGAGTCAGAGGTGCGCACAGACTCGTGTCGAGAGTAGGCAGGATTTGTGGTGCAAGCTAACGGTGAAAAGAGATGAACTGGTTGGATAAACTGGCTGCCGTTCTGTTGTGGTGCGCTGACAAAGGAATAAAAGTAGTGTTGGTTTTAACAATAAATAATTCAAAAAGATTTAATATATACCATATATACATATATAAAGTATTACAGTGTACTGGTGCAGGCCCAACATGGGTGGCAGCTGCACAGCGTGGTGTGCGCCGCAGCATTTCGATCACCAACCTTGTATCACAGCCCTAGTGACTGCCTGAGCACATAGTATGCTATGTATATACCGGGGGTATATGGTAGGGCATAGTATGCTATATGTAGTATATGTGGTAGGTCACCGCACGTACTACCAATAGCGTGTATCCACGCAGTATCGTATCAGTACCATACACTTGAAATGGCAAGTATCATTACAATTGTACCCTTGCGTACAGTGTGCATGAGTGTACTGATACTTCTCAAAACTCATGTACACACGTGTGCCCTGCAACAGGCCTGTAAAACGCAGCGACCAAGCACAGGGCATGCCCCCACGTAAGCAACCGCGCCACCGCCCACACACCAGCCACCACGTAGATCAGCTATCAGTAGTGATGGGTCACAGCGTCCAATTTTTGCATTACACGCCGTATGACGTATGTAAATACGCCATATAACGTGTACAGATGGACGTATTCATACGGCAAAGACGCCGTGCATTGCGTTTTTGGGCGTAGAAATACGCCGTATTCTGTATAACGTATGAAATACGTTATACGCCGTGACCTTTCATACGTTATACGCCGTGACCCGTCACTAGTTACCAGTATCTTATGACAGTGTGGACATGGGCGAGGTGGCGGTGCACCACAGCAGGGGCCCACAAGTAAACCCTTGCAAAAGCAATGGAACGAAGTAATGCATAGCGCAATACAATTCTTCAGCACCTATGTACTTCGAGGTAGTTTAATATGCCGCAAGCACACATGTATTGCAGTATGACAATACTTGGTATTTGTAAATATTTTGAAGTACATACTTCAGGAGTACTTCAGAAGTGCAAGTAAATACTTGCCTTTGGGCGCAGGTTAGTGACAATATGGCAATAACTTTCATGTTTATCACTTATTCACAAGTGCAAGCACTTGCCTTTGGGCGCAGGCTAGTGACAAGGTCCAGTGTGAGGAGGTTGTATTGCAAATGTATTGCAAATATGACAATACTTCAAGTCATAAATGTATACTTCAGAAGTACTACTAGTACTTCACAAGAGGGAAGCACTTGCCTTTGGGCGCAGGTTAGTGACAAGGCCCAGTGTGAGGAGGTTGCCGTGGGTGGCCACCAGCTGTGCCACGCCCTCCCTGCCCATGCCCATCTCTGTCTGAAGGAAGGCCAGCTGCAGAGCCACAGCAAGCGTGCACACAGACACACACATGCACACGCGCAAATGCTCAAAATTACACACACATGAGGCAAAGGGACAACCACACTGTACAAAGAGTGACGCATGCATGCTCGTGCGAACACAAACAAACACACACGCGCCGGCTTCAGCGACACAACTCACACGCTCACGCCGGCAGTGCGTAGACGTGTATACATATCACTAGTAGTAGGTGGCATGTGTGTGAAATTACAGTTTACCTCTATACTGTAGTTTTATTTATTTGCACTTGTGGGCGTGCAAGAGCCCATGTCATGTATGCCAGCACGACCACTGGGTGCCAAGGCAAATGCATGGCCTCAGTAATAGTTCATTTACTTGCGCTTGGGGCGTGCAAGAGCCGCAGGGTGTCGTGCGCGGTAGTCACGTGGAGGGATAGGCTGTCTGCTATGCATGGTGGGTAGGCTATGCAACGACGCGCAGAACGTAGAACTAGCAGTATAATATGTCACACCGCATAATAGTGGGCGCACCTGCGGCACAATGACCAAGGCGCGGATCTCCTTGACCTGGTCGTTGTCGGGGGGTGACACTCCGTACATGTACGCAGCCACCTGCTCAGCACAAGGCACGCGACAAAGGCAGGCGGGTGGGCACCAATCACAGACAGTGGCGCTGCCGTGAGTGCGTGCGCTGGCTGACGGTGGCCGCGGCCGCACGTGCACCATGTAGCTTAGACATGCGGAGCTTTTGGCGTCGGTACCTGGGGAGATGCGGTGCACTTGCGATTTAGTTCGCTTTGATTTAGTGCGGTATACGGTTTAGTGCGGGGTCCAGAGGCCTCTCACTGACCACATTATTCTGTTTAAGGATACACAATGCCCTATTTGATCTAGTGCGAGTCTTGCTTCGGTGCGGGTGCTAGGGGGGTGACACTACCCCGCACTATGTAGCGAGTGCACTGCCCACAGGTTTGGCACATGCAGTGCAGGGCACACGTGCTTGCCAGAGACCGCTGCTATGGGAGCAACTATAGCACACCAGCGGTGAGCAATGTGCTCAGCGGCAGCTGCGGCTTGCTCAGCGCACCATCACCCCCACAGCATAACACAATGCTGCTCTTGCTGACTCCTGGATAGGGAGGGTGTTATGCAGACGAGCGCATGCGCGCATGCTGCTGCTAGCAACCAGCCTCGGTTGCAGATGCTGCAGATCTTTGGGAAGTGGCTAAAATATGGAAGGATAAAGTGACGTTAAGCCCTAATTGACATATGCTTCTAGGATATACTTCATATGTAAAACATTATCTATGAAGCATGTGCCAACGGCTCCTCACCTGTGTGCGCAGGTCCGCGACCGTGATGAACTTTGCCAGAACGTTCTTCGGCAGGACGTACGTGTACCCCGCGTCCCGCAGCCCGTCCGTCGACACGTAAATGTGGTTGGTGCGCAGGTGCAGGTTGGTCGCGCTGATGGCGCGCACGCGCCAGTCCGTCTTGCTCGAGAAGGCCTGCTGCTCGTAGGCGCTCGTGGTCGTGACGAGAATCTCGTCGCCGTGCACGTTCGTCGTGCGCGTCGTGACCGCCGTCAGCTGGCTCTGCTCGCGCGCCTGCTTCTCGATCTCCGCAATCTGCTGGCGCTGCAGGGACGGCGGGGCGATCTCCATTCCCAGGATGATGTCGCGCACCTCCGACTGGG
Organism: Ophiocytium majus; assembly: GCA_032358315.1. Classification (NCBI taxonomy): domain Eukaryota; class Xanthophyceae; order Mischococcales; family Ophiocytiaceae; genus Ophiocytium; species Ophiocytium majus. Next base: position 21,567 of record JAULBY010107519.1, read on the forward strand.
TGAGGGACGCCACGTTGACGTTGTTTTTCTTGCCGTAGTCGGCCAGAATGAGGTCCTTGAGCGCGACCTCGACCTTGATCCACTGCTCGTCCGTGAGGCTCGGCCACACGTGGTGCGGCTGCGTGACGACCGTCTTGTCGGGCCGCAGAATGACCTGTGCTCAGCAGTGGTGGGGGCGGCGGGCGGCGGCGGTGTGAGAGGAGTCAGCGGGCAGCGGCGGTGGCCATGGCATGATGGTTGGCGGGAGTGGTGGGGGTGCGGGAGGCAAGAATGATGTGGTGGGTGTAGGGGCAGGCGCCAGGAACGGGCACGTTGTGGCAGGTGCAGTGACAGCAGCAGCCGCATGGTTGCAGTAAGACCAGCAGCAACTGCAGTGTCAGCAGCAGCGGCAGCAGCAGCAATGACAGCAGCAGCCGCAGCAGCTGCGGTGACAGCAGCAGCAGCAGCAGTCGTGGTGCCGGCAGCAGCGGCAGACGCAGCAGCAGCAGCCGCAGCGGATGCAGCGAAAGCAGCAGCAGCGGCGGCGGCGGCGGCAGCCTCTGCTCACCTTGGTCCTGTCCTGGCTGACGTGCAGCGCGCGCAGTATGAGGATGAGGCGGCTGAAGGCTGTGTACGACGAGATCGTGCGCAGCCAGTCGTCGTAGATGTTGAAGAGGACCATCTGCGGCTCCGTCGCCTTGAGGATGAGGTCGCCAAACTTCTCAATTTTGAGGCACGCCTGGAAGGGCAGCTGCAGCTCGCTGCCCTTGAGGATGATGTTGGGGAAGTCGAGGAGGTGGACCTCCAGGGGGTCAAGCATGCCCTGTGGCGCGGAGAATGCGGCGGTGGATGTGCAGAGAGGGGGTTGGTTATGGTTTGGCGCTGGCACCGGCTGCGTTGAGGCAACCGCATGCCACGGCAGTACTTGACATGTGCTGGAGGGGCAAGTGTCGTACCTGGACATGGCCCTTGGTGGTGGTGCGCGCAACGTGCACCCTGTTGCATTTTGAGCATACAGCGTGACTGCTTTCCAAATGCAGTGGCGGCGCATTGTGCTACGCTACCACCCGCATAACGGGTGGGCGTTACATGACAAGCAGCACAAGCAGGCTGGCATGCACAGCATGCTGCGAGAGCAACAGGCACCGTACATCAACAGCAGCAGGGTGGCGAACGCCTGCTTCACACTGGCAATGCTACCGTTGTTCTGACTTCGCCACACAAGGCGAAGGTACTCGTTACCCCATAATAACTTCTACCATTGCAACTAAATAATGACAAACTAATTTATCAGGTGCCGGCGTCAGGAGCGGCCGCGTCAATGTTGTTAACCCGCTCAATACTTCTGTCGGCGCGTCCAACTGATCGAAAGCTACGCGCATCAGTGCCGGTTTGATCCAATCAACAGTTCTACCGGCGCGTCCAACTGATCGACAGCTACAGGCATCACGTGCCGGCGCAAGCAGCGGTGGCGGCAGGCGAGCGCGCACCTTGCGTGTGACGATCAACTGCTAGGGCTGCTCCTCCACCGGCATGGACCGAACGAGCGCGGCCACCTCCATAATACCTTAAACTTCTCATTAATAACTTCTGATTTTTGAAGTACCATCGCTCTCTTGCAACAGGCGCCAACGTCACGAGCGGCAGCAGCGACAGTGGCGTGAGCGCGCACCTTGCGTGTGACGATGATCTGCTTGGGCTGCTCCTCCACGGGCATGGACCGAATGAGCGCGGCCACCTCCTCCGCCGTCTTCCACTTGGCCAGCTGGCCCAGGCGCTTCTGCCCCGCCCACACGCTCGTGTGCGTGATCTTGAGGAAGAGCTGGCCCGTGCGCGGGTTGAAGATGAAGATGGCGCCATTGATGGGCTTGGTCTGCTCAGCGGCGGGGGAGGGGGGGGGGGCAGGGGGGGGGCAGCGGTAGTCAGTGGCGTGACCGATGGCAACACCACGGGATATGACATCGTAGCGCATATCGTATGATATAGCATCCCGGGCCTGTGGGCTCGGCATGTGACTTACCAGAATTCGCACAAACGCATTACATGTATGTAAGCGGATAACATCGGCTGCCGTGGGGAGTGGTGGGTAGCATGGTCGGAGCATGGGAGGGAATGGCGCATGAGTGTAGGGCATGACGCGGTATGGCGCATGTCGGCGCATGGGTCATGCCAGGGCGTGGCGTATGCCGGAGCATTGCCAGTGCCAGGCACGTGCAGGGCAGGACAGAGAGCGGCGTGGCACAGTTTGTGCTTGGTAGGGTGCACTTCACTGATTGGTGCCAAATATATACTTCATATTTGTGCTTCTGGTTGTCCCAGCCTGCGGCGCGTGCAGCAGCACTACCTCCGTTGCTTGCAGCCGTACGAAGCGAGCACTGCTGCACACGCGTTCCCCTATCGGGCTCGCAAAAACTGCTCAGCCTTCGGCGTTATCACCCCATTTGTGCTTCAAACAGCTGTTTCTTCGAAGCTTCGACAACGCTACCCCCAAGTACGAACTAAGCGGAAACGGGTGAGGAGTGATGAGTGACGGGGCAGGCATGGTGTGCTGTTCACCGCTCCAGTCAAGAGGCAACCTGCCAACAAACCCATGCAGGCAGCGGGTGGCCATTTGCTTCTGCCTGCACAGGCACGTGCCGCCACACGTTGAAAAAAAAAATGTCGATGTTTGCGTGCAGCTGTTGCATGTTGAAGTTGGGTGTGTGCGCCCAGCAAAAAATTTGTTGAAGTTATGTATGTGTGTTTCTCACCGTCAGGTTGCCCTCAAACGTCTTGTGGATGGTCACGCGGTACACCTGCGGGGTGCATTGAGCATGGAGCATGGAAGGGCATGCGCGCATGTCAGAGCATGTCCGGGATTGAGCATGGAGCATGGAGGGGCATGCGCGCATGTCAGAGCATGCTCCCGCCATGTCAGAGGAATAGGCGGCCAGAGCAAGTTATGACTACTAGCCTTGTCACACGCCGGCGCGATCGCGCCCCGGGCTGAGACTTCTATACTTACATGCTTCTGAAGTATAACATGCCTTCATGTCGCTCTGACTAATGCACAAACTTTCTATACTTTATTGGGTGCCTGTCAAAGCAGCTTACTTTTTGCATTGACAGGCAGAGTAAATGCCACATTACATTACGGCTGACGTCCTTTGAGCGGGTGCCAACATGCCCCCCCCGTGTTGGTTGTGACCCTCCCAGAAACTGAGCCGCTGCGCAGACTACTTCAAACACAGACGGCGCTGCTCAGCACAGCTTTCACGTTCGTGTCGCCGACAAACCATAAGATTGGAGAAGAGCACTACAGCCCCTGGGCAGATACAAGTACTTAGGAACGAGACGGGTGCTGCGGACTTGCGCGGCGCAGGCAGCACTCACGTTGGTGTCGTCAACGAACCAGATGATCTGGTTGGAGAAGAGCTCGCCGTAGTTCTGGCTGGAGAGGTAGGGCTCCGTGGGCTCCGAGGAGTACAGCTGGAGGCCCTTGCGGATGCGCTCGCGCAGCACGTACAGCGCAGGGTTGGCCTGCAAGCAGACGCGTTTGCAGACCACACACAGGGGGAACGTTGGGTGAGAGTGGGCTTGTGAGTTGTGGCACAGAAGTGGCGGAGAAAAAACTGTAATAAAACTGTGTGTAGTGAAGGTGGAATTGGCAGGTTAACAACTTGTTGCGCCTCCAGCTGGGTGCAGCGCGCGGCGGCGGGGTGTTTATCGTCCCCGCCTGAATTTTGGGTAGCGAAAATAGTCACAGCAGCTGTGGTGTGTTGTAACAGCTGTTGGCACCGCGCATGGGGCGCGCAACTGCATCAGCCACAAGCAGCAGCAAGCAGCAAAAAAAACTGCTGAGACGCCCCCTGCTGCTGAGCACTTCTCCCGCTGCTGCTGAGCAGGCCTCCGCCTGCTGCTGCTGAGCAGCCCCCCCCGTGCTGCTGCATGAGCACCCCCCCCTGGTGCTGCTGAGCAGGTGTCCCCCTGGTGCTGCTGAGCAGCCTCTCCCCTGCTGCCGCTGAGCACACCTCCCCCTGCTGCTGCTGAGCACGCCTGCCCCTGCTGCTGCTGCACATGCTGCTGCTGAGCACCGCCCCCCTGCTGCTGCGCACCCCTCCCCCTGCGGCTGAGCACGTCCCGCTGGGCGCGCACGCACCTTGATGATCTTGGCCATGGCCTGCTGCAGCAGCGGCTTGCACCCCGGGAACCAGTTGCCGTAGCCGGAGTACAGGTTGTACGCGAGGTCGATGGCAATGAGCACGCCGCACGGCGACGGGTAGATGCTCATGTTGTCCGTCGTGTAGTCCAGGTACTTGGCGCGCGCGTAGCGCTCCACGTCGTGGCTGTCAAAGTCGCCCCACCTGCGTGCGGAACAGAAAAACGGTTACGCGGCGGTTACGTGTGTATGAGCAGTCGCGCTTGTCAGCGCGGATGGCGTGTCGCGTGCACGGGCTTTTGGTGCGCGCCGTGGCTGTCAAAGTCGCCCCACCTGCGCGGAACGCGAAAAAAACGGTTACGCGGCGGTTACGTGTGCGTGGGGTGGCGCGAAACGGTCAGCGCGCGGGCTTTGGTGCGCGCCTTGGCTGTCTCGTCGCCCCGCTGTGCGGGACAATGGTTAGGCGGCGGTTACATGTGCATGACCAGGTGTGCGCAGCTTGCACAGCACTTGGGTGAGTTGCGGGTATGGGCTTTGGTGCGCGCTTTGGCGTGGCGCGTCGTGGCTCTTGTAAGTCGCCCCCCCCGCTGGTGGCGCATGTAGGGATGAAGCGTGTGGCTAGGCCACTTGCATGGTGGGTACAGCTATCCACCACTGCTGCTGAGCAGCCCTCGCTGCTGGTCAACACAGTCGCTGAGCACAACACAACTAACATTTGCGAACATGAAACCCCCTGTGCTCACCGCAGCTGGATGTCGAGCCAGTACTTGCTGGACGTGGTGCCGGCGTACGCAGCGCTGCTGTCATACACCACTGCTGCTGAGCAGCCCCAGCTGAGCACAACACAACTGACACCTGCGCACATGCAACCGCATACCTTTGGTACAACAACAGACGCTCACCCTTTCGCATATACAAGCGCATACAACAACAGACGTTCACCACAGCTGCATGTCGAGCCAGTACTTGTTGGACGTGGTGCCGTCGTGCGCGTCGCTCGTGTCGTGCAGCACTGCTGCTGAGCACACTGCAACCACTTCGAAACACTTCAGTAAGTAACACTTGCGCACATGAAACCCCTACAGTGCATGCTCACCGCAGCTGGATGTCGAGCCAGTACTTGTTGGACGTGGTGCCGTCGTACGCGTCGCTCGTGTCGTGCAGCAGCGAGGGCTTGGAGACCTGCCACTTGTAGGAGGCAAAGAGGAGCACGTCCGCGCAGGAGGAGTTCATCTTGTACGACTTGCGCGGGTGGATGGTCTCCTTCTGCACGTTCTCAATGTCCAGCGCGTCCAGCTCCTGGTCAAAGACTTGGCTGTAGAGGGGGGAG
>JAULBY010107630.1:0-27012 GCA_032358315.1 Ophiocytium majus
GCACTGCGTACTGCTCAGCACTTGTGTGCTGTACACAGCCACATCCTTCTAGCATCATGACCGGCCTACGCACAACGGCAATACCATAACACTTTGGTCACTTCAAGTTGGCAAGCCTTGAACTTATTAAGTCAAGTATTACGTACACGCCAGGCCCCGCTCGGCGAGCATTGACTCAGAGTGCCAATACCATTGTGACAATCAATATTGCGATCATGATGGTAAAAAACCTGGAGGGTGTCACCGGATGCGGCGGTAAGCACTGCTGGCAGCTGTGGCCGGAATGCGCATTAATGCGCTGTGGATAATTGAAGGTCTAACCTACTTTAGTTGCAGTAGCCATAATTGTTGATGATTGCGCTGGTGCATCATGCTGCCAATTTGAAGTTATTACTTCTACAAGTAGGTTGCTCAGAAAAGCTCAGTGCAGCTAATAGTATGGCATGTACATATTTCAAGATGGTGACGAATCAATTACAATTGATGATACGTGGCTACTCAGTGGCAAGTCATGTCTCCAAATAAGACTGTTCAATATTATTCAGAATCAATAGCAGCGCACTATTATACACCTCTGTTTATAATGGCGAGTCAATGACACATGTCGAGTATGAAAATTCAATCTAGGAGCGATATGTGGCAACCACTGGCAAAGGCGCAAACTTGTAGCCCATTAACACGTCAGTTTACATCCATTCACTCAATGACAACTGGGTGTGATTGTTTGGGTGCGAGGCTCACAGCACAGACGCACAGGCAGACACACAATGCAGTGACACGTTTCCATCAAACCGTGAACCATCAAACCTCCCAACTTCAAAGTTTGTTGGCAGAGACCTACTACTTATGAGCTGGCTAAGGTGTGACTCTCAGGGCCTGGCTGAGGCAGACCCAGCTCACCCACCTAGGGACCTGGCCCTGCCAGCCACCAAGACCCAAAGAGAGAATAGGGCATAAACCTGTTGCCGCCCCACCCCAGAAAAGCTGCACACATCAGCGCCCGCCCGTGTCCGGCAGACTGAGTGAGGGCAGGGCCGGGGGGTTGTTGCTGACCCAGCCTGCACACTGGGGCTGTTGCGCCATTGCTGTCTACCACAAAAAAAGATACTCAGCCTGGTGCACCATGTTCAACTTGTTCCTTATCCTCTGTCCGCCTGGGAATATACTGCATGCCCAGCCTGTCTCCTAATTTTGCGTGCACACAGTCAAGTATCACGCAAATGCTGATGGCATGCTGCTCTGCCACACAACACGTGCCAGGGGCACAGTCATGTTTTGCCCAACAATTTTTTAAAAGGTGCAACTGCGCCACCCGGCTGGGTGGTGACGGCACTTGACAACAAATGACAGTGGCTGCCACCACACGGTGCCACAGCTACGTCTGGCAGTGCGCTGGACAACGGGCCACGCACTGCATGTGCAACCACAGGGGTGCCTCACTTAGGTCCACGTACGTAATTTGGGCATGCCGGCTCGACGACTAACATTTTGCAGCACTCCTTTTTCCACCAGGCAAGGTCCCTTTGGATACGAGTCTGCAGCTCGCGACCAGGCCTACTCTGTATCGGGCTTTTATAGCCAAACCTCTTCAGCACTTGCTCGAGGCATCGCTTACTCTCTTGCTTCCAAACAAGGTTGTAAAGTTCACCAGCCCACGTAACAGGCTCCCAACCCCGTGACTTCCTCCAGTTGTTGATGTCTGCAATCAACCTCTTGTCTCCCTCCGTTGGTAAACAGTGGTTTTTGCTGTCACACTTGCACCCCCCTTTCCTCACCGGCTTCCTGCGGGTGTAGCAGCATGGGATGCAGTATCGTAATGCCTCGTTAGGGTACCATTGCAAGTCAGACACGGGAGCGGCAGCAGTACACCTGATGCGACGTCAGACTCTGTGGACAGTCAGCACCCAGTGGCACACACACCACAACAGTACCAGCCAGCCAGGCTGTGCCCACGTTTCTGGGGCCGTGCAGGCTGCGCCTACTACTAGCTGCAAACCAGGAGCTGAGCCCATCAACAACCCACGCCACCATGGCATCATCCTTACACACGTGTAGTCAGCCCTGGCTCTAAGAATTGCTGCTTGCTGCCTGCCGCTGTCTGTGTAGTCATGTGCATCAGAGTATGACAGCCGCGCCTTGTCTTGATAGCCGCACCTTGACATCCCCCCTTGTCTGCACATCAAAACAGTAACTACTATGAAGTACAGTGTAGTATGATAGAGCTGTGTGCGTCTGGTTTCATGCATACTTCTGGGATTGGCATCAATCTGGTGCCACAGCGAATGCCTACAATGATAGGCAAGCACCCAATGCCGCACTCACCCGCACTTGGTGCTCGTGTCCAGGATGTTGCACCGCGAGTCACAAACCTTCCTGTTCGGGCCAGAGCACTTGCGGCACTTGTTTTTGGAGACACAGTACTCCTTCTCCTTGCCACAGTAGCCATACTCTGAGCAGCACAGGTCGCCTGGGCACGTGCCCTCTCGCACTTTCCCGCCACCGCAGTCGCCTGTGGCATCCCGGCAGTGTAGGTCGGTGATGCCGCACCAGCCCCACACGGAACAGCAGGAACCGCTGGGGCAGTCCTTTGCCGTCTTGCAGGCTCCGCCCGGCTTGACCTTCTCGCAGTAGGCGGCGCCTTTGCCGCAATAGCCTGTGTGGTGGCAGCACGAGGTGCACATGTGCATGTAGGAGTGGCAGGCGCCGTGTCAATGAGCATGCTGCAGCTTTACTTGTAAGATGTCACTGTGGGGAGCACCAGGCTGGCAGCTCTGCGACGCTGCCTCACTACTTCCATGGCCCCACACTACACCAGCGGCAACAGTTTTACTAAATTAAATAAAGTACTATAAGGTGTGAATCTGAGGAGACAAATCTGCTAGCAGGTGTCACCTTACTAGACTAATGGGTGGGCTGCCAGTTCAATGGGTGGCACCCATTGGCAATTCACCGTTGATGGCAAGTTTGAGGTTGCTCTGCCCTTGCGCCACAAAGAACCGGCCGCCATATATTACATACATATGTTAGGTGCGCAAGACACTGTTACAGTTTGTCGCATGCAATCCATTCACGAAGAGCTCAGCGCATCGCCTGCAATATTTCAAGCTACCAGCCACTTAGGGTACCCCAGGGTTCAATTCCCATGTTACCAACATGCGGTGACCGTCACGGTAGCCAATGGTTCAAATGCGCTGCCAGTGCAAGTCGCTACAAACGATTCCTCACATAGCGCACTCAGTGTGCCAGCTGTCGGGCGACAGTGCCTTGGCATTGCGGCACTTACACCAGCTTCGTGGCTGGTTTCCTAATGCTTCGATCCTGCTGTGCTGGCATGGCCACTCCTACAATTAATAGTACTGCTCCCTGCGCTTCGCTGCCACATGCTATCAGTCAGCCGCCATCAGCATTGCGCGTTGCGGGCCAAACATGATACGCGGCAAGACCATAGTAGCATGCTTTAAAGACAAGTAACGTGGAGCGCACCAACGGCCTTTCCCTGCCTGATGGCTTGAAGGGGGTCTAAAGACACCCATGATCATCATGGACCATCACCCAGGCTGAGCGCATCTTGATTCATCAAGTTCAATATGGTCTCAGGTTTGGCCCGATGATGCCATGCAAGTGAAGATTTGTAGTACGACATACTTCGATGTATTTGAAGTATCATTTATGATGCGCCGATGGTGGCAAGCAAATACCCTCATCTTTAGGCTCAAACTTGAAGGAGCCCAAACTCAATCTGGCTGAGTCTGGTTAAATCCCTTCCGAGACTTGAGGAAAATACATCGAAGCCACAATGAGGCCGCCTGACCGTTTCAGGCGAAGGTCGGCATATATATACTACCGGCGGGGACACCTACTGTAGAGCTTATCGCTCCTAGATGAGTTTTCATACACCCTATGTATATACAGAATAAAATATCGTACACAGTGTATTTATATACTACAGTATATAGAATGAGACGCAATCCCTAAGTACTAGACTAGACTTTGTCTGCATAAATGGTGTCGGGTTTTGTGCCGGGTGAGAGGAATCGCTGGTGCTGCTTGCCGCAGCGCTGCCGTCCTGCCCCAGCGTGCGGGATGGGTTGCTGCAGCATCGCTGGTGTGGCCGCCGTGGTGCTGGGGCAACAGGGTGCCTGTAGGTGGCGGGGTGGGGGGTTGCGCACAGTTGGAGGCTGTTGCGAGCCTGTGAGATCTGCACTGTTGGAGTGATTTTGCTGGTGCTGCTCGCCGCAGTGCTGCCGGCCTACCCCAGCGTGCGCGATAGGCTGCTGCAGCATCCCTGGCGTGGGTGCCGCGGTGCTGGGGGCAGCAGAGGTGCTGTGCGTGGCGGGGTGGGGGGTGCGTACAGTTGGGGCCTGTTGGGAGCCTTCAAAATCTGCACTGTTGCATGCCTTTACGCAAACGCTCATAACTTTTGCGCATGACGCTGCCGCCAGGTGCACGGTGGAGCAGCAGGAGGGGCACATAGTGGGGCAAACCGGAACATGTCTAGCGTGCGCCACGGCGCCGTGCCTGGCACACGCACTTAGGGGTGTTCTGCACAAAAAATCGAACCCTCCTAAGTGACCGTTCCTGCGCCGCAGAGTTGCGGGCTCAGAGACTTTTTCCCATGAGCCCCACCCCCCCACACACCTTCCTTCACCAGGAAAGACAGTTCTGCTGCTTGGGGGTAAAGTTATCATCGTTTTGCGTTTCTGGATACGGTATGCAGGAGCGGGGGGTCGCCTCCTCAAACACCCGGATCAAAACCCGACAGGAGAAGTCTAGTACTTGCGGATCGCGTCTCACGTGTGTATGTATATACAATATGATTATACAGTACATGTCATGTAGTGTTGTTGCTATTCTTTTTATAAATGTATATAATATTTTCCGATGGCAGGTAGAGCAGGAAGTGGTGCATTCATAAACAAGTAGGTACACATGTACTTAAATTGTGAAGTATGTATAGTATTACATGTCATACATATCCTACTGAAGTACTGTATACATCATGGCTAGGAAGGTGTGATAATGCATGGGAAAGTATCGTGCAGATATTTTGCACGTGCATCCACAAACGCACACCAAATGCATTCTGTGGGCATTTTCTAAAAATGCATTTGATGCCAATTTTAGGAGGGTCGCCCCCATTTGAAAAGTTGGAATAAAATAATTGCGCAACAATCATTATGGTCCTCCGAATGCAGTTGCCCCCAAAATGCATCATGACATCATATGGCATGATGTACTTCTGAAGCGACAGGCAGTTTGGGGCGTTTAACTCACCGAAAGGGGAGCAGCAGGGGGCGTTGGCCTGGGTGCAGTCCTTCTTCGTCTTGCACTTGCCATCAAGCTTCTTCTTTGAGCAGTGCTCCTTGTCGTGGCCGCAGTATCCTGCGCTGGAGCAGCAGGGGTCGTTGGGGGTCCTAGCCTTGCACTCCTGGTCGGTACGGCACTTGCCATCATTGATGTCCAGCCCTCGCCTGAGCTTGTTTTTTTTCTTGCAGTACCCGGGCTTCGGCTTGCGCTTGGGCCCCTTGGGCTTGGGCTTGGGCTTGGGCTTGGGCGTTTTGTTCTTCTTCAGCTGGCGGACACCGGCGCTGGCGTCGCCGACGCTTGTACCGGCCGTCACGGTGGCGTCCGCGGGCCAGTCGTCCTGTGCGTACCACGGGGGCAGCAGCTCCGCGAGGTGGGGGGGGAGGTCAGGAATCTCCAGCGCCAGGTCCGCCACATCCCGCAGGCGCACAGCTGAGGCAGCGTCGGCGCCAGCGTGCCACGGCACCAGCAGGAGCCCGGTGACAGCCAGCAACAGCCGGAGCACCTGTCGCGGTGGGGTCTGCAGCCCGTGCATGGTGGTGACCGCGTGAGTGAGCTGCAGCACACCTGCATGCAGCTGTCATATAATCTCAACCACCTCTCCTGCAGGCTTGCAGGCTGCTGCTTCAATGCCAAGGGGCCCCGGCCGCGGCCACAATCGTGTCATGATCGATCATCGAGATGACCTGACACACACACCCGCCTGACCCTCCAAGCAGGAGGGGGATAGCTATAGGCGCGTGCACTGCTCTCTCAGGAGAGGCAGCAGCTCGTGCACGCAGTGAGTCAGGATGCTGTGCAGAGCTGAGAATCTGTTTTGACGTCTGGACAAGCGCCGCCGCCGCAGCTCACACGCACGTGCACGATCTGAGCGTGTGGGTGTGACAGCAATAGCTCTCAGCAGTGCTCGGAGTCCGCGTCCGCTGGCGGTCGTGATGCAGCAGGTGCATCGCCTGCTCATGGTGCTAGCTTGTTGCACTGGCGCAGCTGCTGCTGCCCCGTGCGCACCACCAGCACGCAGAGGCAGCATCGTCATAGACGGGTCGCCTGGGCGAACCGCTGCATGGCTGACGCGTGCAGTGAGTTGCGAGGATGGAGCCTTTGAAGTGGAGTGGCGCGGGGCAACCATACGCAAGACCATCGTCGTGGGCACAGGCACCACGCTGACGATCAAAGGAGTGGGCGAGGCACCTGGCGCGACACTAGACGGAGGGAATGCTACCCGCCTGTTCGAGGTGTCGAGAGGCGCGAGGCTGGTGGTGCAGGGACTGGAGCTGCGCAATGGGAGGCCCGCTGCGGACGATGAGGAACCTGACGGCGGAGCCGTGCTGGTTCGCGGGGGGGGTTCACTCAAAGCAGAGTCCTGCCGCTTCACCTCCAACTCAGGTGACAAAAACAAATACCGTATTCTTTTCGTACAGTACTTTCTATTTTTTATTTTTGCATGTCAAGACTGGTTTTTTTCACCAGGTGGTGGACAAATCACCTCACAGGCTTCGGCCTGGCATTTTGCCCCAGCCACGGCAGTATCTGGGCTTAGCAGCCATTTACGTTTCTTTCACTTAAATCCCTTTGGCCATAGGGACTGGCTGGGGATGCTGGGCTGACTCCTGGAGATATTGTTTTTTTTTAAGCTGCGCCCAAAGCGTTTTTTTTCTTTTGCCATAGATGCGACGGCGGACAGGAGCGTTGGTGCACACTTGGAAGACATATTCCTGAATATGGCACGAACAGTACTGTAGCGCCCTCAGGCCAAGCTTGTATGGGCAATCATTATGGGCATGTAACAGTTGTTTTATTTTCCAGACACCAGCCTGCACAGGAGCGCGAAGGTGGCTGAAGCGGCCAAGCAAATGGAGCTTCGCATTTTTTTCAACAAGCGGCTAGCACCCTGCAAAGCATCACTGCATTGATTTTGTGACAGCCCGAAACAGTACTGCGCATGCGCGTCCAAGATAGACTCTTCAATGACCCCAGCATCCCGAGCCAATAATTATCTGGCTTTTCTACACTTGCCGCTGATTTGTCGCTAGGGGATACATTTGCTCCACGACAATTTTTATGTATTCCTCTAACTTACAACTGCACAGTTGCAAGTTCTGATAATTTGTGTATTGCGGCTGGTGAAGCAGCCTGATCATGCCCCCCGGATTGGCACCAGAGCCACGTGCAACTGGCGCTTGCGCCTGGCGGCCGCTTGTCTCCACCAGCCAGTATTTCTGGCTGCCACGGTTTGTGTGGCCAACGGTGTGTTACTTCCTATTGCATGACAGCTGCAGCGGTGGCCGTCTTGAAGGCATCATAAACAACTTGTAAAAGCTAACTACCAACACTTCAGTAACTTACTTGGGGGTCTCATGTCAAACTTTTTGACGATGTCCTGATGTAAGCAGACAAAAACTGCCACACACAAGATCATTTTTTACATGTATAATAAATAATTTCGATGTACTACGGTAGTATATACTGAAGTGTATATGATGCATGTACATACACTTCGAAGTACTTGTCAAAAACACGTTTACTGACTGTATCAAAGCATATGTACCGTCTAGTGCCGAAGTAGTCACCCGGGGTCAGTTATTTGGACAGTTTTTTTGGCGCATCAAAAGTAACTACCCCCCCTTTTTAAAAGTGGCCATGCAAAAGTCATGTACCCCCCCCTTTATTCGTTGCAAAAGCCACAATGTGAAGTGCTGTTACTATTACCCACAGAACATGTACATGCTACATACCAGTATCTAAGCTTTGAAGCATTGTACAAGCATGTTGTAGGCAACTTGTGACTCTGATGTGCGCACCACCAGGCTGGCAGTGCCTCGCCACAATAGCGAGAGCATGCACTCCCTGCTTGCAGCAGGTGCAACAGAGCGTGCAACGCCATCGCTGCTGCTGCTGCTCCTAAGCGCTTGCCGTTCGGGTGTTCCACTCCCCTCAGCACATGTTACGGTAGTGCTGCCTCCACACCAGCAGCATCTACAGGCGGGACTGGCTCCCCCGCCGAGTCTGTGCCACAACCTGGCCCCTTCCCCACCTCCACATCGCTGGTAGCATCCGCTGCTGGCGGTGTTGCCGCAGGCACTGCACCAGCGGATGGTGCAGGGTTGCTGGGCAAAGAACGATGCATTGGTGTGGCTGCTAGCTGGGCACGGTCCGCTGAAGAAGTTGATTCAGAAGAGCGTGCGCTGCCCTGGCTTAACAGCAGCATGCGCGTCGTCTAACACCTTTAGGCCTGCCTCCCCCAGCGGCTACCTCGCCGTGTGTGTGCTGCATGACCCCATCTTCAAATCTTCGGCGGAAAGAAGCAAAAAAAGGTTCAACTGTGCGGTTTAATTTTTGGGCATAGTCGCGCGGCGGCCTCTCTGGACCATGCAGAGCACGTTTGCTTAGGCGATGGTACCCTACCCAGGTCATGCTTAGGCACAACCCAAACTACTTACACCCCCTCCGGGCTCCTCCTGAAGTGACTTGCCCCCCCCGTTGTTTTGGCCCGACTAAATAACTGACCCGGGTGACTACTTGTCACTAGAAGTAGTTTTATTTATTTGCACTTGGGGGCGTGCAGGAGCCCATCACACATGCATGCCAGCACGCTCACTGTAGAAGTAGTACTTCGGCACTAGACGGTACTTAATACATACTGCATGGCATTGCACACTTTTCTCATTTCAGGCCCATCTTAGTAGCTATTTTGTTCTTATAATACAGACAAGTGCGCAGGATTCCGAATGATTGACCTTTTTCTGGAGACCACTCTTCTGGTGTGGGATAGCCAACTTCAAGATGCACCTGTGAGCATTCAACTTCAGCTGAAGGCACCAACTTGAAAGAGGGTGTGCAGACCACCTTCTCAGTTTTGCAGCCAGCAGTCTGCAGTCTGTTTTCCTAGCTTACCTGGGTTCGCACAACTCGTGCTTTAAGCATGTGGCACTATACTTCAGAAGAACTACGAAGTGCAAAGTTTACATGTGCCCATTGTAGTACATTAAGCCTGGATCACCCCTAAACAGGTAATGTATAAATAGTAGTATTAAATACTACGTCTATGAAGCGGTGGAAACAAAGGCACTACTGCAGTAGTTCAAAGTATTTTTGAACCAAATGTCCTCAAAAAAATTCTTCAAGTGTACGCTTCTTCGACGTATGAAAACTTTTTAACCAAAGTATTTGAACAAAACTATGCAGCTGCCAGTGCGCATCACCCGGACCTGCGCGTGCGGTATGCCCTGGTGTCTGTACGCTGCTGCCGTGACTGCAGCGCGCCATGGCGGTTCCGTGTTTGGCGAACCCGGTTCTACGGTGCGCCTGGAGAGCTGTGCATTTTCATCGTCGACCGCCAAGGCACAGGGCTGGGGGCAGCCTGCAGCACAGGCAGCGCCGGCTGGCAGCAAAAACACTGGTGGCAACAGTGGGAGTGCATCAGGTAGGGCGAGCAGTGCCAGTGGCAGTGCCGGTAGTGGCTCCTCCACTGTGGCACCAGGCAGCGGGTTGTCCACCAGCACCGGTGACCTCAGGCCAACAGACAGCAAAAACGCATGCAGTGTCTGCACTTGAATGAATTCATTATCTCCAGGACAGCGCCTGCGAACAGCGTGAAAAGGCTCGAACCGCACAACCCACCAAATGTGACAGTACGCAGTAGCAACTGACAACAGAAACAACAACTTGAGGCTCAATAGTAAGCCACTGTGTGACACCGTATGACTACACCGTAGGAAATGTGATGTAGAGAGTGGCCTACCGCATGGTGTGTGGATGCAGGTGCTATGTGGGCCTCGTGTGTGATACAAATGCATTGCATGCCCTGCAATGTCACAGTGGTCACTGTCACTCATCAAGCATGTGCACCTCCGAAGTGCCTCTACTTCGGCGGCAACATGCCAGCGCAGAGCGCACGTGGTTGTGTCCTGCACACAGTGCACTGTTTACCACTGCAGTGCCATTGCTGTAGTGTTTTCATCATCATGTCTGCAAAGTGCAGTTACTGTAGCGCTGGTTTTCACGCATGCTGCACCATCATGCCTGCCAGTGCAGCTGACAGTGTGCCACTGGGCTGGGGGCTTGCCAGGACTGTGGGCATGGTGTATGTGCTCAAATTTCTGGCGAACTGGTGTGTGTGGTGTTGTGTTGTGCCCCTGCAGCAGCAGACTCAGATTGCGCTGGCGGTGCGGTGTCATCCCTTGGTACTGTGCAAATTACAAGAAGCTCATTCCGGTCAAACGCAGGTGGGTGTGCCATGACCATGATAATCGCTGATCATCATGCTCTTCTGAATCATTGCAAACTGGCTGGCAGTGCTGCTGTGAGGCCGTGGTCTCTTAGTCAGCCTGTGCGTGTGGCATAGCATGCCAGAACCTCCCACTAGTCAGGGATTCGGTGATGTCCAAGGTGTGCGGAGCACTTCCTTGCACAACTCAAGGTGCTGATGTAACCACGACCTTGTGCTTTGTGTGCTGCAGCCTTTGGAGCTGGCGGAGCACTGTGTGCGGGCAGCTCTGCCCGAGTAATCGTGAAGTCGTCACTCTTCATCAATAACCGTGCGTACACATGGCAGTGGCGCAGGGGTCAGCTGGCGCCCAGCGGGGGGGCAATACATAATCAGGGGGTCCTGCTGCTCTCCAACGTGGTCTTTAGGGGCAACACAGGCAAGATGCGCATGCAGCTTCAGGCCGGCATTGGTGCACCACGTCCACAAACTTCCAGGACTTCACCACCAGAATTACCGCGGTTCTATTTATCGCACTTGGATTGCAACCTGCTGAGCGTGCAATGACTCATTGCAACACCACTTGGCACAACGCAGCTCATAACTACGGACCCGGTCATGGCATCGCATGCATGCCACAATTCACAGCAGCTGCCATGTTTGGTACTTGTGGTGACCATTTTCACCAAAGTGCTGTTGCGTATTTCGAATTTGCCTCAATTACCAGTACTGCACATCCCTGCCACTGCCCGCGCCGCGTGCTGCATTACCACCAGACAAAAACCACAATGGGATTTTGGTTTATGTGGTGGCCTTCAGGTTTGCGTGTGTCTGTAGGCATACTTATATAGAAGAAGTACCAAATTCCGTGAGGCTCCCGGCTGCAGTCAATGTTCCAGCATGAGTGATCATGGGCGGACACCATGCACCATGATGATCAGTGGCTGCATCTTAAACCGATTCGGAAAAGGAAGCTTACCAATGAATCTGCTCTTCCCCCCGCCTCGCACCAAGCAGCTGCGTTAGCCCAAGGAGGTCATGGTGGTGCATTGCTGGTGTCCCGCGGCGCAAAACAAACCAGCATCGCCACTTCACTGTTTGTGACAAACACAGCATATGAGGGGGGGGCGGTGTGGACAGATGCTGCCACTACCGTAACCTCCAGCATCTTTCAGCGCAACCAAGCATGTGAGTACCGCTCTTGGGCACGGTAACGCATGTCCTGGCGTGGCACTGTCACGCGGCCTGCCTTCAAATTGCTAGACTGCTGTGATGCTGTCGCTTCCACCACCAGCCATGCACCTGCAGCCCTTGAGGCAGGGTACCATACCAGTAGCCGCACAGTGCAGACAAAGCAAACAAATTTTGTGGCCCATATGTCTAGCACGCACACCACATGCAGCCATTCAATCCCTGGCTTTGCAGTACTTCCGAATGGGGATTTATCAATTATCTTGGATGATTACAAGTAGCATGTTGTGTGGACGAATGCCTGCTCTGAGTACCAAAACGTGTGCTGCTGTACTGCAGTATGCTAGCTGTACTGCCAATACTTGTGTGCTGTTAAGTTACTGCATTGTTCCAGCCTTAGCTCCTACAATGGCAGCTAGTGCATCTTATTATATACATGTATACCCCTAGGCTAACAGACTGAGTGTGCAGACAGCTTGGTGACCTCCCACACTCCAACTTGCACTTGTGTTGGCACATTTTGCGGTGCACCGTGTGACACAATGATTGTGCATCATGGCTGTGGGCTGCAGCCTGTGCTGTGGTTGCGACGTTCATCACATGCTGTGCGTCACTGTGACATGCCTGCCGGTGTGTACAGACATCAGTGCAGGTGCTATCTCTGGGCAGCCGCATTCAAACCTCACCATAGGTTTATCCACATTCAGCACCAACACTGCGTTAGGTGGCGGGGCCTTACTCTCTGAGGGCACAGTGCACCTCACCAGCTCCACATTCAAGAAGAACACCGTAGAAACAGGCAAGTGCCAGGCAATGTGCGCCTCTGCTCTTGTCATTAGCAGCCAGGAACATATCACACTGCAATCAGCACATACTTCCTAGCGGACACCCCGGATAATCCCAGTTGAGCTGCCCGCTGCACGTACTTGAACTACTACCATGTGGTATGTGCGGGTTGTACCGTGTGTTCGAGACATTGTGTGCCTCAGGCCCATTATGGCCCATCAGCGGCAGGGGACCCAGGCTCCGCAGTGTGAAGCAACTGCAGCATTACGATAGACTGCCGCAGCGCCATTACTTCTGAAGTTCATAGTAGAATTGATATCATGTGGTGCCCACCGGTCAGGCTGAAAATCTATGTGTGCATCATGATTGTGCCCTTTGCTGTCATGTTGTACTTCATGCGCGTACGTTGTGGGCATTTTCTGTGGCCGCGCCCCATCATGGCCCATGGCGCCTTTCAGCACATCCATAGTAAACCAACTTTGGTGCCAGTGGGCACACTTCTGCCAACACTACGCCCGGCAATAGCACAGGTGTCCTCACAATTTGTATAGCACCATTATGGTGACCATAGGAAGCACCCTAACCTCTTCTTTTTAATTGGCGCTCTTTAACTACTTGACCACGCTAGCTCTTAACCCTCCCCCGGTTTACTAATAGTATCATAATGCCCCATTATGGCTGACACACCCTAGTTGGTTTACCCGGGTCCCCTAAAATTAGTGCCCGGGACCCCTCTTGAAAGGTGTGTTGATGTTGCCACCCCATGCATCCATCACCGCCACGACAGCCTGTTTCTCCTGGTCGGTCCAGGTAGCCCTTTGTCACACGGTCAGCTGCTGCAGCAGCTGCCAGTCAACATCGAAGCCTTTGTGTGAACTTTGTGAGTTTTGGTCATGAAGTTTGTGGACCGGTCTGCTTTTTTGAAGTGCATATTCCCGGCTAGTAGTACAGTGTACTTCAAAGAAGTATAATCACGTGTTGCCTGTCAGTGAGCCGAAAGACGCTTTGTAGGCCGTTTCCCTATCACCTTACCGGTACCGCCCCCCACCCCTCAAAGGTTTTACCTGGGCATCCGCAACAGTTACTGCTTTACCCCCCTCCTCTTTACTGGCAAATCCTGTTTTCCGTCTATTTAGGGGTGAGAAAATAGGCACTGGAAGGTAGTGCTATACCTCAATAACATCTGACACCTAGTCTAGTTCTGTCACTGACAGCACCAGCAGCAGAAGCATCGCAACCGCCAGGGCAACTTCAGTGCAATCCAGACCCATAATCAAATAATTCAGAAGGAACTGTAAAATTGCTCTGGTCTGAAATATCTGATTATGGGTCTGGATTGCACTGAAGTTGCCCTCGCCATTGCAGCAGTGACAGTAGTGCCCGGCAGCCAGTGACAGCAGCCGCGGCAGCAGTGCCATAGCAGTACATGCTTCTACAGCTCAAGTCGCCGATCATGCAGCATGCATGCAACATAATATACCGGTATCATGATGTGGAGAGGTTTGCGCCCATGAGCACCACTCAGCGCGAGCATGCCCATGCTTGAACCCTCCATTGGCAAGCTGACAGCCAACTCCGGTTGCATGCGGTTCGATGTCCTGCCTGCGTCACTGGCGCAGGTGGGCGCGGTGGTGCAATCTATTTTGGAAGTAACAGTGACGCTCAGCCGAACGCTGCCCCAGGAGCCGGCATGCGCATGTTTGTGACAAACACCACATTCGAGAGAAACGTAGGTGCGGAGGTAACGTTTATTGACTACGATATGGAGTGCAGTGCAGGGTGTGTACGCCTGGCATGCTGCCCTGCAGTGCGCCCTATTTCTGTGTGCAAAGGTCATTCAATTTGGCAGCTAGCTCAAGCTGCAGTGGCATATACACTGTGTTGGCAAGTGCATGGTTGCTGCATGCAGCATGCTTGAACACACCATGTCCGATGAGTGGTCTGGCCAACACATGCCACCTGACAGTGTGACAGGACGTGTTGTTACCTTGTGCAGATGTGGAGCCGATATGCATCAATTTTGGATGTGCACTTCATTTTCGTATCAATACCCAGTAATTTAGTCAGTCCGCCACCGTGACGGCTGTCATGTTCGTACGGGGACATTAAACTGCGGCCGCTTGCTTGCCAGTCGCTGTGCCCCTCGCACTGCTACCGTACTGCAGTCAGCAGAGCCCACTGCATGTTTATGCACACCACTTGTATTTAACCTACTCAGGCTGCTGGAACCTGGTCCAGCCGGTAGGACATACTTCAGAATCTATCTAGGAGTATCAACTAATCGGCTACTGCCTGTGCATGCTGTGTGTGTTACCACTGTTGCTGGCAGGTGGAGCAATATACTTCAACCCTGGTTTTACGACTCTTTATCCACCGGCACTGGTGAAGATTGAGTCGTCGCGGTTCATGTCGAATACCATGGGCAGGATCGATGCCAGCAGCACCACCAGTGGCAACAGCAGCACCAGCAGCGACAGCAGCAGCGGCAGCAGCAGCAGCAGCAGCAGCACGACGGTCAGCACCACCACCGCCATCAGCTCTACCAGCAGCAGCACCCTGAGCGCCGCTGGCAGCAGCACCAGCAGTGGCGCCAGCAGCGGCTTTGGAGCCGCCATAGTTGCATTTGGCACCGTACTCATCAACACCACTTTATTTCAGTCAAATACAGGTAAGTGCACCATGGCACATACGCTTGTACCTGCAATCACACTTCAACACCGCAATTGGCTGCCTTGTGGATGCCCTCAGCCTACTTGCTTGAAGTATTTGGCAACTGAGTCTCTTGGATACGTGCACACCTGACCTCTTAGACTAGCTGTTAAGTTATTCTGTCACATCATGTGTGCAATCTTGATGTTCTAGGAGCCTGCCTGCCAGTGGGTGCTATGTGCAGCCATTTGCGTGCTCCTGGACCACCCCGCGGGGCGCTGTAACAGCAACTGTTGCAAACTTGACAATGAGCAATTGTGTGCTGAGCCGGTCCGGGAACATGCCAGGAGCAGTGCTGGCAGCAGTATGTACAGTGCTGGCGCTCCGTATCTCTGAGGAACAGGATGCTTCAATTACATGGGCCAGGCTGTCAGCGAGTGGCCTGCGGTTCATGCCTGATGTGTACAGTACTTTTCGAAATATGCATGAACATGTGCACAGCCTGTGGGTGGCGCTAGACTGGAGGAGATAAAATGACGTAGGGTGTCATGTCCACGCTAGCAGCATGCTGTGAGCTGCCAGCTGCCGAAGCAGCAGTGTCCACCATGCATGCACTGGTATCCTTCGACTCGGAGGTACATCTGAACTGCGCCCTGGCATGGATTGACAAGCATTGGCATGCTTGCGGGGTTTTTATGAGCTGCTAGCATTGACACTGCATGGTGCCACTGCTCATCACTATTGAGGGGGGTTTTACACGCCGCCGCGGCAGCATGAGTCTGGACGCAGCGCAGGACTACCATGTGTGAGATCCTTGACCATTGCACCGCACAGTGGTGAGAGACTGCACACCTGAGCCTGGCGAAAGCGCAGCCTGCGGCATGCTAGCATGCTGCCTTTACGTTGTGAGGCCTTTGTGTACCCTGCCGCACGATGGTTGATAACAGCACCAACTAGCTGACGTGGAGCTGTGCTGCCTGTGTTCTTGTGACACATGTTCCGCTGAATGCCATGATGATTCCAGCCTTGATAGGCTTGGCCAGTGGGGGGGCTATATATTTCGACCCATCGGTGGGAGATTCAACTGGCCTCCTGCGGATCACATCTTGCACTTTCATCAGCAACAGTGGTGGGTTTGATTCATACTACGTAGTACTTCTAGAAATAATACTCCTTAATGCAGTTGGCATGACATGGTGTGGCAGTTGAAATACTTCGAAGCATGTCAGGCTGGGCGCACCCGCAATCGTCAGCACTTAAAAACTTAGTAATTTACCACTTCCATCGGATGTGTGTAACTCAAGGCATGTGCCTGGAGCATGGCAGAACCAGCAGCAAACGTCACCATTAAGTGCGGAGTAGATGACTGCCGCACTTAGCTTCCTTGCTGCTGCAGCATATAAATCCATGGGTCTTGCACCTCCGAAGTAAATGTATACTTCTGAAGTAAATGGCAATACATACTTCTGAAGTTTATCGCTCCAAGTGTGCATGGTAACCCACCACAGCACAGGTTGGGGTGTCATTTCAATGGGGTCTATGGATTTTAAAACGGCTATGAATCCATAGACCCGTTTGGCGACATGCATACTTAGTTTATCAGTAGTTACCTGGTCAAGTGGAGGGCTCTCACTCCACATTACGTTCTGCTGCTGCAGCAGGTGCCTCTGATGGCATACTTTCTCGGGGCACTTTCTCGCGGTACTGTATTGATTTTCAAGGCGTGTAACAATTGCAGTCTCGCTCTGATGTGCGCACCCTTGGTGCAGCCTTCTCTGGGGGCTGCGTGACAAGCTGGGGACCCACTGTCATCAGAAACTCCAGTTTCCAGGCTTCAAACGCCAGCATTGGTGGAGCTTTGCAGGTGAACAGGCGGCTTGTGTGCAAAGCCTGCACCTTCGACGGAAACTCAGGTAAATACCGGTACATGTGTAATTTACCAAGGCTTACTGTAGTAATACCTGGCTGATTGAGGTTACTCACGTTGCCACTGTGCAGTGTGGCTTGGAAGCGGCACAATATAATTAACTGATTGCAAGCATAGATCCATGGGTCTGCCTTCCAGGGCCTCGCATTGCCCAGTTGCACAACATGTTGGTAAGGACTTTGTGCACCACCAACGCCGGTGCAGCGCAGTGTCATGTGTGCGGCATTGTTGGGCACAGTGAAGATCTGTCAGCAGGAGCGTCACAGCCAAGTGTTGCCCTGCGATGTGCTGAGGTCAAAGTCCGACTGGGCAGGCAATAACCTGTGCATCCTGTCAGCAACGCTCTTCCCACAGCTGCAGCCTGCAAACCAGCCATTACGGTGCATTCGCCTTCGAACGTACAAATGCGGGGAAGATGTTCTGTGTTTGCAGTTTGCATTTTTGGCGGCAGGTGCCGCGTTGAATTGACCCAACAGAAACAGTAACTGCAGCAGCTGCGTTGTTGCGCTTTGCGGCGTCCCTTGCTGTGTGCACAGCTGTATTGGGTTCTGACACTGGAAGTGGGGGTGCCATCAGTGTGACCTCTGGTGGCAACACCACCCTAGTGGACTCACTTCTGACTGGGAACACTGCTGACGACAGTGGCGGTGCCTTGTATGCCGCTACTCATACTATTGTCCTGGTGGACAACTGCACCTTCACCAACAACTCAGGTGAACCTTCCGCCAATAATTGATGCGCATTGTGGAGAACTTATGGTGCCCTTAAGTTGCCTTACAATAATTGTGTTTGCATGATTATTCCAGGCCGGTGCACAACCAGACAGAGTGATAGTCCTTTTCCATCAAGTGGCGTGTGGCACAGAGTGGACATTCGGTCATGCGCGGCTTGAGCTGAGGAGTGTGTAGTCGGACTCAGTGCCGGCCGTGCCCGGTGTTGTCACATGTGCAACCTGAGGCTTGCCAAGTGCTGTGCTTACAAATACCCAGCGTATGAGCCGTTTCTGCTCATCACCATGACAGTGCGGTGCTCAGCTGCCATGTGCGCATTGCATTGCACTGCTGTCCCAGCAGCATTGACTTGGTCACTTTCAAATTGCGGAGCTCCCAGATGCTCAGCATGATGATGCAGCTGCAGCAGCAACGTGTGCCACCCGCGCTGACACACACATGCGGAATATGGTTGCCTGCCGCTGCGTGCTGGTCGCCGTTCCCGATGCAGCCAGTGGTGGTGGCGGCGCACTGGCTGTGGCTGGCACTAGTGACCCGTCGGACCCTACGGACCCGTCTCTCAACAGCCAGTGCGCCAACATTTCGTCAACTTTGTTTGAGAGCAATACAGGTACAGCTTTTGTCGCAGCTGGACCAGGTGTACATGCTGTTTGCGGCATTCGCCGACATGGCATGCATTGCGTTCATTTCATACCATCAACAGGTGGTGATGTGGTTTACAAACTGCACCCGTCGTCGAACACACTGTCATTGGACACGTTGTCGACTCGATCACTTGATATTGCTGGCATTGCGTGTAACAGTTAATGCCGACAGCACATTGTCAAGCCCATGTTCCTGCAGCACCGTTTATTGTAACCCTGCCCTAGTTGTACATGTAGCCGTGTTGCACGCCTGCACACTGTCAGGACCTGCCAGCTCAACTTGCTGGTTTTCCGGAACTCGACACCTGGTCCAGCCAGCATGCCGGATTTTGCCACTGTCACAGTTGTGCTTGCACAGCGTATAGTGGCCCAGCAGCTGCCGCTCACCTACTACCATGCCGCATTTGCTGATGGCCGTTGTGCAGCCTTGGGCAACGGAGGCGCCGTCATGGCCAGCACCTGCCGCCTCGCCATCGACACCACCAACTTCACGGCTTGCAGTGCTGGGGGTCTGGGTGGCGGCTCCGGCGGCGCCATATCCGCTTTTGCCTCGGAGATTGAAATCCGGGACACGCACCTTTCCAACAACACGGCGCAGCTGGACGGCGGGGCGCTGTATGCCAATTTTGGCTCGATTATCCGCGTGCGCGACTCCACGATTGCCGGTGGCAATGCGTTGCACGGAGGAGCGATTGCGCTGAGCGGCACCCTGCTCTGGCTGCGCGGGTTTACAGTGTACAACTGCACCGCGCGGCAAAGCGGCGGCGGCCTGTACCTCGCCTCCCAGGACCTCACCCTGGACATGGACAGCACGCAATTCGACAGCGTCACCGCACAAAATCTGGCGGGCGCCGCCATTTTCTCCCCCTATCCCGTGGACGCAGCGAGCTTAGCGGAGGCCACATTCACGCGCGGCAACGCCACCTGTTGCTACGCGGAAGGTGCGGGTTCGGAACCTATTCCCAGCGGCGCAGGGAATGCCACGCCCGGTTGCCTGGACGTTGATTACGGGTTCGGGGACCAGTGCTGCGTGGCCGGGCAGTACAGCGAGGGGGGACGTTGCCGTCAGTGCGACGCCGCAAGCTACAACTGCACGGCAGCGGCGGCGCCGCCTGGCACTACCGTGGCGACACTGGCTCTGCTGCCCGGGCTCTGGCGAGAGTCGCAGGGCACGCTGGACGTGCTTGGCTGCTGGAACGTGGATGCGTGCGAGGGTGGCAGCGCAACCAGCAGCGTGGATGAGTACTGTGACAGGGCGTCGGGATACCAGGGGCCTTGTGAGTGGCACAGGAGCGGAAAGTGATGCTAAGTGATGCTCGTGTAATTCGCTTGTGCACCACTGATCGTGCACCAGCTGGCACCCAGGGTGCTTATCAACAGGGGGGGAGACGCGTGTCTGAACGCACGGCCGCCCTGCCGAATCGTGTACGTGTCAGCGGCGGTGACCATGCCTCATTCACTGCCACTGCCGCACAACAGCCTGGCCCGGGGGTCGGACGCCAGGGTCGGACGGCATCTGCGCACGCGCACATTTCACCGCCTACCGCTCACTCATGCTGTTGTGCATCTTGCTGTTGCTGCCGTGCTGTGCGCCACAGACTGCGCCGCCTGTGCCAGCGGCTATCGCCTGCACAACAGCTACACATGTATCAAGTGCGAGAGCGAAGACTTTGCGGTGGGCTACGCCGCTCTCGCCTTTGTGTCCCTGCTCGCCCTGACCAGCATCCTCTACCCTGCTGCCGACGCGCTGGCGCTGGCCACCCGCGGTGGCGGTGCCCGCCTCGCCACCTCTACACCCACCAGCGACGGCAGCGCCAGTGGCCTAGCCGCCGTGCGTCGCACCCTGTGTTTTGTGCGGGGCGCGCGGCGATGGGCAAAAACGCACCCTGTGGTGGCGGGCGCGCCGCAGGGCGCGCTGCGTCTGCTGGTGGTGACCGTGCAGATCCTGGTGGGGCTGGTGGCTGTGACGGGGGCGGAGCTGCCCGGCAAGTACGAGCAGTTCCTGCGCGCGCTCAGCTTCCTGAGCATCGATTTTTCCTTGTGGCTGGGCTGCGCCGCGCCCAACGGCTTCTTTGCCCGTCTGCTGGCCGCGACGCTGGCGCCGCTGGCTTACCTTGTGCTCCTGGCCGCCGTAACCACGGCTGCCCGCTTGTACTTGGCGCGGCGGCAAGCGGGCCGCACACACCGGTGCGTGCAGCGCTTTGCCAAGGTGACCCTGGTGGTTACCTTCCTGGTGCTCGGGCCATCGTCGAGCGTGGTGTTTCAGACATTTGCGTGCGACACGCTGCCGGAGTCAGGGGCCTCCTGGCTGCGCGCCGATTACAGCGTGTCCTGCGACACGGTAAGCAAAAACAGCTTGGGCGCGCACTGAGCACTGCGGACAGGAGCATTTTGTGGGAGCGGTACATGCGGTATTTGCTGGCGGTGCAACCGTGTACCCCCCAGCGCACACAGCACAAAGCCGTGCTGGGCGCACGGCCTTCACTGTGCCATCCAGGCCGCAACGCATGCTGCGCATGTTTGTGTCACACGCTGCCGGCATCTTTAGCATCATCTTAGCATTATCAAGGGAAGCATGCCTTCAGTTCATTGAAGGGGGGTGAGCATTGACCACGTACTGTGTGCCCCGCCCTTTGTCGCTGCCCTGGTGCACCCATGAATGTGCCTATGACAGCACACCTACCTGGCGTACCGCGCCTATGCAGCGGCCATGGTGGTGGTCTACCCCGTCGGCATACCGCTGCTCTACGCCGCCCTGCTGCTGTGGCAGAGGGCGCACATCGTCAGTGCCGCCACGGCACTGGCGGCTGCAGAGTCTGTGCCAGCCACCCCAGACGCGCCTCTCGCCGACGCGCTTGCCGCATCAGCCCCCGGCAATAGTCGTGGCAACAGCGCGCTGTCTCTGAGCCGGGCCACACACCTGAGCCGCTTTCTGTGGGAACCGTACAAGCCTCTGCTGTTCTGGTGGGAGGTGTCGGAGTGTTTTCGCCGCCTGTTCCTCACGGGTTTCATTGTGTTTGTGTACCCTGGGCAGCCGTCAGGGCAGGCCGCAGTCGCTACCATCGTCGCGGTGGTTAACATAGTCATGTACGGGTTTGCGCGGCCACACACGCAGACGGCGGATGCGCTGACCTACTTCATGGGTGCCACGAGCATCTGCGTCACCGCGTTGGCAATGCTGATCTTGGAAACAGACATTGCTGCCACGGTGGAGGAGGGGGAGGCGTTAGTGCAGCGGTTCGGTAACCTGCTCATCGCGATCAACGTCGCGTTAATTTTTGGCACATTGCTGTATATTGTGTTGGCCATGGCCCGCGCCTACATTGTGTATTGCAAGGTCGCGTCAAGCGTTGAAACCGCGCCTTTGGGCGTGGGGACGGCTGCGGCCACAAGCACAGTGCAAGCGATACACCCGCCGCGGCTGAACCGCGGGTCGTTGCAAATTCCTTTTGCCTAGGAACAAGTTCCTAGTGGGCAGCTAGAGCTCCTCCCTTGCTTGGCAGTAGCAACACCACTGCCATTTAATTCACACACTGGTGGCGTAGAAAGGCTGCACGCTGAAGTCAGGCTGGCTTTGTCCATTGTAGTTCTGTGTGTGCAATGTCGATGCTGTTGTTGAGCGCTGCACAATGTCATGCCGTCCGCCGTGTTTTTAAGCCGTTTGCTTTGTTGGATGTGGCCCCTTGCTCACAGCCAGGGCTGGGCTATGTCACGTAGCATGTTGCGCACCTTGTGAGAGACGTCAGATGGTGCCGCATGGTGACAGCCTCGGCACTAAAGTACCGATATAGTTCGAAGTACTTCAAGTATATACTTCTGTATGTACTTCTAGTAGTTGTATTTATTTAATAATAAATACACCTGTGGGCGTGCAAGAGCCCATGTATGCCAGGACGGCTACTAGGTGCCAAGGCTAATGCATGGCAAAGGGTTATAACCGGTTACGAACAACTTGAAAGAAAGGGCTAGCGGGAGCCAGCAGGCTACCTGGGGCTCGACCTGCCAGGGCAGACCACCCGCCAGGGTGCCATGCAAGGCCGAGCGCTCCCCCCCGCCCACACCAGCACCCGACCCGCACACCCCCGGCGTCGTCATGTAGACAAGCACGCGCTGAGAGAGCGTCATATGGAGTGCTGTAGACAAAGAAGCGCGAATGCGCGAGTGAGCAATGCACTTGAGGCCAGAGGCTGAAGGCCCCACGCGTGCCTACCAGCCCACTCCTCCGCGACCGCGCCAAGCACACGCTCACCCTGGTCCCCCAGGCACCCAAAGGTCCCGACTGCCATAGTGGCAAGGTCAAAGCAATTCCGGTCATAAGAACCAGAATAGTGGGACTCCTTGGAGCATGTGCAGTGCTGGCACATCGGCCCGACGGCGTGCAGCAGGGCACAGGCATTGCACCCACCTGCCAGTGTTTTCTTGGCCCAAAAAGTGCATCATGCATGCTCTGCCAGCGGAAACATAGTATGACGAAGTATGACGCGGCAAGCAGCATACTGCAGTGCTTGCAAGCGGCTGCTGCCAGGCATGCCGCAGATGCCAGCGCAAAGTGTCACTGCGATATGCGCATATACCACTTGCGTCATTGGCAAGGCAATGCGGCCGCAGTTCATAACTGTGTTACTAATAAGCATTCAATTCACTGCACCTAGCATATGGCATGGTACACAGTGCTACCCAGCATGCGAGCAGACGAAGCAGCCACCCAGCATGCAAGCAGACACGAGCAGAGACACAGCCACCGCACCAGAACAATGGTATATGGGGTCGCATAATTTATGTGTGCTGTGCAGCAGGTTGGCTTGAAGTTCACGCACGCTGTTCCGACGCCAACACTGGTGGTGGCGCCAATCATGTATGCAGCACCAGACAGGTGGTGCCGCACCGAACAGGCATCAAATCTACTCGGTGCCACGGCGCGTGCTACTGCTCAGCGCGCACCGGCTGCACCACGACACGGGGTCCGCAACAGTTAACTGCCAGTGGCACAACTGGTGGGGCTGAGAACAGGGGGTGAGCACACATTGCGGCTACCATTTTATGAATGGTAGGCGAAAGAGCATCACCGGTTTATCTCAGTCCAGGGGCACATCACGGGGGTAGAACACAGGGCGCTCTCACAGTACCGTGGTGACTGAGGCGAGCTTCGCACGGGCACACCATGACGTGCAGCGGGGGTGGGGGGGTGGGGGGGGGGAGGGCGCCATAATGGCTCACTGCTGCCTCCACGCTGGACTGCATGTGCCACAACTCCAACTCAACGTGGAGTGCGCGCGACACGATGCTGCGGCTGGCAGCCTGGGGAACGACGTAAGACGTGGCAGGCGCTACACGGCTGTGAGCGTCTAGAGCCGCGGCCGCCAGTGTGGCCGGCGCGCCGCGCCACGGTTCGCCGCTTACCTGGGGAGTGCAACTTGGGAGCAAGCGCCAACTTGCAGTTGGCGTTGCACTTGGGGAGGGGGCGGGTGGTACTTGAAACATCAACATCTGCCGAACGGCCGACACGCTGCCGCAGCGCGCAGTGCGAGCGCAGGTCCGGGGCCGAGTCGCTGAAGCCACGGGCACGGCTGACGCAGCGGCGGTGGGGCGGCGGCAGCGGCGGCGGCGGCGAGGCTGGTGCGTCCCGGAAACACGGTGCGTGGCTAGGCCAGGTGCTGGAAAAGCACCGGGTCGGACTCCAGCGACTTCGAACTGAAGCCAAGTGAGTCGCTGCCCACGTTGTCGAAGTACGCGCCAATCGCCAAGACCTGGTTCGTCGGCGTGCCGAGCAGCTGCCTCGCGATCGCCGCGGCGGTGATGTCGAGTCCGGCAGCTGGCGCAGGAGCCGCTGCGGCGCCGGCGTCCGGGGGATAGACGGCAAGGGCCGGCAGGGGGGCCGGTGGCGGCGTCAGCGGCGCTGTGCCAGAGCGGCTGTCGTCAAGCCCAGGTGTGCGGCACGGTCCCACCGCAGCCGCTGCGGCAGCGGCGCAGGTGCCCCATGATGGCGCTGTGTACGGCATCGCTGCAGGCACGGCCACCATGTTCCACCACAGCACCACGCCCCCCGCCTTGGGCTCCTGTTTGGCGGCTGCGCCCGCGACAGCGCCCTGCGGGGCAGCGGCAGCTTGGATGACGTTGGCGCAGGTGTTGGAGTTGTAGGCGTCCGCCGGGCCCAGCCAGGTGTCGTCGGCTGGCAGTGCCCGGGAGCTGCTGCTGCCGCTGCTGCCGCGGCGCCGGCACCCTGCAGCCGCTGCTGCAACAGCTGCTGGGCTCTGGGCGTCGCCAAGCGCCGTCTGCTGCTGCTGCTGAACGTGCTCTGGCAGGTGCTTGCCAGTGACGACGCGGGGTTTGCGGGGAGGCTTTTGCTGCGCGGACCGCGGGGCGGCACTGCGGGCGGCAGCGGGACCGGGGCGGCGCACCTGGTGCTGCCGGCTGGGCTCTAGTTTGACGGTGACGGCAGCGGTTGGCTCTGGTTTGACGGTGGCGGCGGTTACCGCTGCGGTTGATGTTGCGTCGTCGTCGCCGCTGTCCAGTGCCTCCCAGTCGCCGTCGGAGCTAAACACGGCCATGCCGCAGGAGCCTGCGCAGCTGGTGCGGCAGCTGAGGCACACGGGCTTGCGGTTGCGAGAAGATGTGCGGCGCGGAGTCTGTTTCGTCCGGGACGCTCCGGCCGGCAGCTGCTGCGATGGTTGCTTGGCGCGCGGTGTGGCGGCGTCGGCGCTGCTGGTTGAACTTGAGCCCCCAGACTCGATGTTGCGAATCTCCTGCTGCTTCCCCGCAATCTCCGCCGCCAGCCGGGTCTCGTCTGCGGCGATGGTAGCTAGGGAGAGGGGCTGGGGGCTCCTGCCTCTGCCAGTTGCTGCTGCACCCGCCGCCATGGCAGTGTGCCTGCTAGCAGAACTGGCGAGGGTGCTGCGGCCCTGCACCGCGAAGGTCATCTTCGCCTGCTGCAGCTCATTCAGCTGCGCCTGCAGAAGCGCGATCTCCCTCTCCAGCTTGGCCAGCTCGCGGTGAGGCCAGTGGGAAATGCCGTAGCTGCGCGCCATCCGCTTGACGATGGTGCTGGAGACCCCAATCGCCGTCGCCGCCTTCTCCACGGTCAGCCGGAAGAAGGGCACCAGGTGTGCCCGGCACGTGTACTTCTTGGAGATGCCCTTGGGCCCGTTGCCATAGTCGCGGCTGCGGGCGCCCCGCTTGGCAACATGGCCAGCGCCGCCGCCGGCAGCGCGCGCCTGCTTTTTGGGAGGCATCCGACCCACCAACACCGCCGCCGCCGCGGCCGCTGGTGCTGTGCTGGTGGAGACCTCGTGTGCAGTATGTGGTGTGTGCGCGCGAGTCGAGGCTGCCACCTGGGGTCAGACTGCACGCTGCGGGTGCCGACGGTTGGTAAACGCAAGGTAGGCCAACCCTCTCAACTGGCTGCACTGCCCAACGGCTGTGAGGCTGTGTCCTGCTGTGGCACAGAAAACGCCCTGGGTGGTGGTCGTCGACTGGCCGGCCGTCCTGCTGCTACGGCAACCTTTGGGTTGGCCAGGGCTCGGCGAACCAAATTTGTGCGGCCGTCGGAATCAAAGGGTGACAAGGAAACAGAAGGTGAAAAGGCGCAAGGTTTTCTCGATCGTGCAGGTCATCATCTACTAGTATCATCACTCCGCAGACCGTGTGTGCACATGTGTCCCCCTCACCCCTCACTGCCTTTGTCCGCTCCACAGCTGCTCCACAGCTGCTGCAGCCGCAGCTGCACCCAGGCTGCGAGTGCGCGAGTGTCAGTGACGCGTCGTGACAGCGAGCGGCGAGAGCCAAGATCTGCCCGCGGCGCGAGTCAAGCGTAAGCGTAGGCGTGTGGGCCCACTGTCCCGAGGTCAGCCGCAGCAGACATCAGTCCAGCAGTACACGAGGAGAGGCATCGGGTGACTCGCGTTTTTGTTCAATACCGGTATTCAACTGATTACTACACTGTACTGTACTAGTAACGGATTTGTTTGCAAACAACTGTTATTCATAAATTTATACATTAATTAATAAACAAGAAATACAGTGCTGTGTTGTGTGTGTGTTATTTAAAAAAGTAAAAAAGTACTACTCGTTTTCTTACAGTATTTCTGTGATACTGTAGTAGTACCATCATGCAGGCCGCTAATATATAATAAAATAAATATGATTAGTTGGTATAGTTAGTTTGACCTTCCTCATCCGCACCCCCAATGGCACGTGCAGAGGGTTTCCGCGCCCCCGCGGAGTTTCACAAAGGTACAGTCCTGGTCACACGCACCGTGTGCAAAGGGCTTTCCGCGCCCTAAGCGGAGTTTAATAAGAGTACAGTACTTATCGTTGACCTTTGTCCATTTCTTTAGAAAAATAAATACGTACGCGTCGATATCATGATGCAATAATATACTATATGCGCCTGCATGATGATACTTCGGAGGCGGCTTGAAGTTGCGACCCCGGGCCGCCAGCGGGCCGGGCCGCTGTGACAGTGTGGTCGCCACCGTGACTGTAAACCTTTGTGAATTTGTACTTGTACTTTTATTAAACTCCGCTTAGGGCGCGGAAAGCCCTTTGCACACGGTGCGCATGACCAGAAAAAGGGAT
>JAULBY010107741.1:0-27009 GCA_032358315.1 Ophiocytium majus
CTGATGATGAGGTCGAGGGCCAGTGGCAGCGGCCGCTGCCTGATCACATGCTGGATGTCAGCCATGCGGAGGCATGGTGCTGCTGTAAAGCACCTTTCCCTATTCGTGTCCGACCCTGCATCTGAATTTTAATTCGCTGTCCTATTACCGTGTCCGACCTATTCTTAATCGGCTCCCTCATTATATGTCCGGTCGGCCTAAATAGGCACATGTTGGTACATACACATGTTCATAAGACTGCTGCTATGTGCGTGCATACATTCGCAGGTGGCGCTGCTGCTGTGGTTGACGCTGCCGCGCTACCAGGGGGCGGCGCAGCTGTACCACGCGCTCGTGGCGCCCACGCTGACACGCTACGAGGATGTGATTGACGACGGACTGGCGAATGTGCAGGCACGCGCAGGCGGGCATGTGCGGCGCGTAACTGCGCATGTGGCGGGCGAGGTGAGAGGGGTGCGCATCACATTATTTTTTCATCAAATCACCATACATGCATACGTATACTTTGAAGCATAAACCGCCTTGTGTTCCTGTGTATATATCAGGAAATATGTACTTAGCACGTATATACTACTAGTATGAAGTATGTGTCATGAGGATGTAATTGACGACGGGCTGGCGAATGTGCAGGCGCTTGCGGAAGGCCATGTGCGGCGCGTCACGGCGCATGTGGCGGGCGTGGTGAGGGATGCAGGTGACATCATTATTTCCATCAACGCGATGCATGTACATACTTTATACTTCGAGGTACATATATGGCATTGTGTATCATTTATATAGGATCATGTGGTCCGTGACTGGTCTCTGGACCCCACATTGTGCCGCATACCGCACTAAACCAAAGCGAAGTAAATCGCGACTGCACTGTACGTGTTGCTGAAGCTGCGTACTTAAAAGCATCATGCGGGCGGGAACGTGCGGCGCGTCACGGCGCACGTGGCGGGCGGCGAGGTGAGGGATGTCACAGACTTTTTTCTGTCATCAAGTTGTGATGAATATACATTTCGTATATGTACACTCTTCTGAAAATGCATGGATGCGGGAAACATATACTACTTGTGTATGAAGTACTACACGGCCTTGCATGGCACCCTGGCGGGTGACGTGCCCTGGCAGGTCGAGCCCTAGGTAGCCGGCTGGCACCTGCTAGCCCTTTCTCTGTTCGTACACATTCTTTGCCATGCATCTGCCTTGGCACCTAGTGGCCGTGCTGGCATGCATGACATCCATGGGCTCTTGCACGCCCACAAGTGCAAGTAAATAGAACTACAGTGGTATGTGCTATCCTCTGTATGAAGTACCGGTATGTGTCGTGAGGATGTCATTGATGACGGGCTGGCGAATGCGCACGCGCGCGCGGGCGGGCAAGTGCGGCGGGTGACTACGCATGTGGCGGGCGAGGTGAGGGATGCGCATAACATCACTTGGTCATCAGACGTGATATCTATTTCATGTGTACTACAATATGATTATGAAGAAAACATATGTGTGGCTGGGGTCAGGTTGTTGAAAGGCGCGTGCGGGCGGGCACGTGCGGGGGGTGACTGCGAATGAGGCGGGCAAGGTGAGAGGGTTGCGCGTCACATCATTTTGTCACCAGATCGCGATGCATATACAGTACCAATATACTTCAGTAGAAGTACACATGTATGTGGTATATGTATATACACTGTTTTTTATGTACATATGAGGAAAACAAATACACACAACAGTGTATATTTTATGTATGAAGTATGTGTTGTGATGATGTGATTGACGACGGGCTGGCGAATGCGCAGGCGTGCGCAGGGAGGCGCGTGCGTACTTCTGAACACACCTGTACTAGGATGAATTGGCTCATCTCGGACTCCCCCACACACGCACGTGCGCCCCGCTCCTCTCCTTTCTGGTCGCCTGCTCACAGGTCACCCGCGTCGTGCGAGAGCAGAGCGCCGCAGGCCTAGGCGCGGGCTTTAGCACGCTGGCCACGCTATCAGCCGCCGCCGCCTCCGCCGCCGCCTCCGCCGCCACCTCCGCCGCCGCCTCGCCCAGCTCCAGCCGCGCACCGAGCGTCCGCACATCCCGCTCGCCCATCCCCCCCGCCGCCGCCGCTGCTCTCTCGCCACTGCCATATGGCCCTGTCTCGCCAGCAAACCGTGGGCGCGCCAGCCCAGAACCGGCCACGCGGCATGGCGGCGGCAGCGGCGGCGGCGGCGGTGATGGTGGCGGAGGGTGGGCGGGGCAGCAGTCGCACAGGCGCAGTGACGAGCCGGCACTCAGCGGCGGTGGCGGCGGGGGCGGTGGTGGCGGCGGGGGGAGCTTCGGCAGCGGTTTCTTCAGCGTCAGCAGCGGCCGAGACGGCGCGAGCGGCGGCGCGTGGCTGGCGGCGCCCACCCGCAGAGTTGAAGTTGGATGCAAGGAAGTCGAAGTTGAAGTCCGCAGAGTTGAAGTTGGATGCAAGGAAGTTGAGGTTGGGCGGTCGCGCTCGCGGTCGCGGTCCCGGTCGCGCACGGGCTCCAGCAGCTGGGTGTTTGCGGAGGCGCTGGCCGCGGACGGCAAGTTCAACTCTGATGCCAACTTCAACTCTGGCGATGACGGCTTTGACAGCTTCAACGACAGCGGCCTTGGCAGCGGCGAAGGGGGGGCGGAGCCCGAGCGGGTGGCGGGCGGCGGCATGGCGTGGCGCAGGCGGCGTGGCAGCGGCCTGGCGGCGGCGCCGTCATCGCCAGGGGCGGAGTGAGCGCTGTGCTCAGCAGCAGCGGGCAGCAGCGGGCGCGGAGCACCTTGTCGGGGCCCGCCAACGTCCGGACTGAGCGCTGTGCTCAGCAGCAGCGGGCAGCAGCGGGAGCGGAGCAGCTTGTTGGGGCGCGTCCACCTTCTGGCAGCAACAACTTGAAGTTGCTTGAATGTTGGATGGCAGCTGGCGTGGCAGCGGCTGTTGCTGTCATCAATGCCTTCTGCGGCCGCAAAGGCTCCCGTTTGGACCGGGAGGGGCGTTTGTACGGCGTTTGAGGCACAGGCAGCAATTTCAACACGGACTTCAACCTGGTGGCCTTGAGCACCAACCAGCAGCACTGGTGCTCATGGAGTTATAAGTGGTGGCAGCAGCGCACGTAGCTGGCCCCGCTGCACCGGCAGAGTCCGCCCAAGGCTGCCATTGCCGTTGCTGCGGCGCGCCAGGCACCCTGCCAGTGATCGGCCGCCACACCTCCTGCCATGCCCAACAGCTGGTGGGGTGCCCCATTGACACTGCGGGCGGCCAGCGGTGCTCAGCATCAGGTGCGGCAGGTGTGCCGCGCTGCTGCTGCTGAGCACAGCACTCGTCATGCTGAGCACTGCGTCTGCTGCGCGCTGCGGCGGCGGCGGCAGTGGCCGCGGCGCCGGTAACAACGGCAGAGCACTGGCAGGCGGCGCGGTGTGCGCAGCGGGTAGCACGAGGGGAGCACTCGCAGCGGCAGCAGCACCCACCAGGTGGTCGCGCATGTGTGCTCGCAACCAATCGCAGGCGCCGCGATGGCCGTACGCCTCTGCGCAACAGCTCTTGGTACATAAGCACATACGCGCAGCCACTTTTGTCGGCACCGCAGCGCGTGCGTTGGTAGCGTGTGCGCGGTGGCGCCGCCGCAGCAGCAGCGGCTGCCAGTGTCTGCTGCCGCGCTGTGCCAGGAGGCTTGCCTCGGTCGCGCAGCCAGCACCGGTCGCGGCAGCACAAGTTTTGCTGAGGGCTTGTGCCCCATTCAGACGCGCAGACCGTGTACAAAACCTGATTGAAAAAGGTGTGGTGCAAATTGTACATTTGGGGGCTGGGGGGGCTTGCGCAGCCGCCCGGCGACAGACACACAGCGCAGGTCATGTTGTCAGCAAAGTAGCGAGGGCACAACCGCCGCCAGCGCGTCAATGAAAAACGCAGCGTGGCAAGTTTGCTGTTGCAGCCGGCACGAATTTGCGTTGTTTGGCACGAGCTTGGTCCTGCTTGCTTACCAGCACTGTCGCGCACTGAACGTGTGTGGTACCAGAGTAGTTTTATTTGCACTTGTGGGCGTGCAAGGGCCCATGCAATGCATGCCACCACGCTTGTGGCCATGGCACATGCCCGGCAGCGTATGCACACGAACCCATGCAATGCATGCCACCACGCTTGTGGCCATGGCACATGCCCGGCAGCGTATGCACACGAACACACAAAAGT
This sequence comes from Ophiocytium majus, assembly GCA_032358315.1. Lineage (NCBI taxonomy): Eukaryota > Xanthophyceae > Mischococcales > Ophiocytiaceae > Ophiocytium > Ophiocytium majus. The sequence goes on from JAULBY010107741.1 coordinate 4,169, forward strand.
GATGAAGCCATAGCGGAGGCCGCCGCTTTGCTCCTGCTGCTGACGCCACTGGTGCTCCTGGTGCACTGCTACCGCCGCTGCTGCTGTGCTGAGCACTGCTGCTGCCGCTGGTGCTGCTGCTGACCAGCTCGACGCCACGAGGTGCTACCATTGCTGCTTAGCGCTGTGCCTGTTGATTCCGACCAGTGTGTATTCTGATGCAACCACACACGGCACCTGGCAGAGCCGCGCCACACAAAACCCACTTTCTCGTCCACAGGCGTGCCAGCAGCGTGCACCGGTGCCGCCACCATGCCGTGTAAGCCGAACGCACGCTTACCACCCCGAGCGCCGCGGGGAGGCGGGCGCCGCGTGCGCCGGCGCCGCCACACCGCCGTGTCCGGAGAACGAGCAGCCACGGTACTGTCACGGTACTGTCACGCCGGTCGACACCAACGCCCTGGCAGTGTCCGCCACCGCCACAGGCGCGGCGGCAGCAGTGGCGGCCACTGGCGCCGCCACACCGCGCACTCAGCAGGAGCTGCGCTCGCCACCTGCATAGGCGAAGCAGCAGCAGGAGGGCACCAGGCGGCGCCGTCACACTTTCCACACCAAGTGCTGCGTGTTGGTTGCATTATGTGATGCCCTGCAGCGGCAGCGGCAGCCACATGTTCGTGTTATCACTCAGTCAGGCTGTGCTGCAATGAATACCGGCCGGTAGCTTGCAAATTCAAACATGATCACAGCCTGTGGCACCTGTGGGTATGTGGTGGTGGCATGTTTATACTACTAGTAGTATCACACAGTGTGTTTCAAACGGCACGCTGGCGGCACGCTGGCGAGCAGGGATGCAGCTGAGCACAGGTTGTGCATACACTCTGGCTCATCGCGCACCCGATTTGGTGCAGGTACCGGTACACCTGTAGGCTCGAGCTACAGTACTTGGTCTGGCAAACTGTAAAACGTCAGGACGGTCTAGGGAAGCTCACGTGTACGGGACGTCCCGAATCTGTCCCCATGTGTCCCGAAAACATCGCCAGCTGACGGCTTGGGCAGCGAAGGGCGGCGGAGGGTTCTGAGCACCGGGACATGAACGCTGCGGGTCCGCCAGGAGAGACGCGTGGCTGCGGCTACGCCGCGCCCGTTCAGGGGAGACGGACACGCGGGCGACTGCTGCTGCAGATGAGGCGAGAAGTGCGGACCGTCGAGATCGACGCCTGGCCCGCCGCCGCAGCCGCCTCGACTGCCAACCCCCGGGTTGCGCCCGGCTCCAGTACAAAAGGCCAGTCGTTGTCGACGCCACCGCTGCCCCCTCCCGCGGGCGCGCCCGCGTCCTCCAACCAAGGCATCAACTCGTCGTCGTCGCTGAGGTGGGACATCAGATCGATGTCGTCGCTGCCGCCGCCGCCCCCCTCGCGCCCGCCTCCGCCATGATGGTCATCGTCGTGGCCGCCATCCCTCCCCCCGGGGCAAGCCCGCCTCGACCAGGGAACACATGAGATCCGTCGTCCTCCAGGGCATGCGCGAGTCAGTCGGTTGTTGCCGCCGCCGCTGCCCCCTCCGCGTGGGCGCCCGGGGGCTGCTGCTGCGGGTCCGCCAGGCGCGGCGCGCGCTGCTGCAGCATGGCAGTGCCGCTTCTTGCTGTCTCCACGATCAACGCCAGCTGTGATTTGAGCAGACGGCGCCCGTGCAGGAGGCAACAATGTTATGTGCAGTGTTTTTGGGACATCCTATCAAGTTTTAAACTTGGTGAGGGCGCCGTTTGGTACCTCACGCAACTCCGACACACACCATCTGACACACAAGACCATTGGGACGTCCACCCTAGGACTTGTTTGCTGCATTTTCATCTTAAGCTGCAAACCGCAACATGCGGCCGGGCTAGGAGTTTCCTGCGGTGCATGTCCAATGCCACGGGTGTGTTGGTGAACATGCCTACAAGGGCCGGCCATTTGTGGTGGTCCACTTCGACAAGCGGTACATGTGGCACGTCACACACTCGACAATGTGTCCACTCGTGAGAGTACAGCTGGTCACCCCGCTGCACTGGACGCATCAAGGTTAACTGTGACATTACCGCTAAACGCTTCCAGCTCCGTGCCAGAAAGCTGGAAGCGTTTAGAGGCAATGTCCTACCCCACCTCGATGCGGCCCGTGCAGCGGTGACCGGCTACTAGCGGCTGCCTCCATGTGTGTGTGATGCGCGCCATGTGCCGGTTTCGAAGTGGACCACCACGAATCGCCGCGCCTCGTAGGCAAGCCCCCCAACAACACCCGTGCCACTAGATACGCAGCGCCTGAAGCTCCTCGCCCGGCCGCATCTTGCGGTCTGCAAGGTGCAAATGCAGCAGACACGAGCGTCCCAAAGGTATCGTGTGGCAGATGGCAGATGGTGATGTGTCAGAGTGGTTTACGCCAGCGCCTTCAACAAGTCAGCCGTGCAGGTTGCTGAGCAGACACTTGCGCTGCAGCCTCACGATGCCGGCCACGACTCGGATGGGCCCCACGCGCAACGCAGGGTACCGGAACGGACCAACCCACATGTCCAGTGCTGCTCAGCTTCTTGCTGTAGCTCACCCGCAGAGGCACATGCATTGTGAGCATTGTGCGTGCACTGCGTCTGGCGATCACCCTGTGAAAGAAACCTAAAAGGTTGCCAAGCTCAGATACTGCTGTGTGAAAGAAACCTAGAAGGCTGCTAGTTAGCCCTTAGCTGGATGGCTGCCCAGGGCAAAAATGCCATGCCGGAGCCTGTGGCGATTAACCTTTGCCCGCCTGGTACCATGGTCAAAACACCAGACAGCCCCACCTGTGAAATTCTCTTTTTAGTTGACAAAAACAGGTGCGGGGCGATGGTGCGGCGTCTTGCCGCCCCCCAGGGAAAGCCCAAGCGCTGCTGCTCAGGCAACAGCAGGTGCGACCTACAGCCAGTCGATGCCCTCGAAGGGCAGCACGGACTGGCGGCACATGCGCAGGCGGGCGCTGCCGCAGCTCTTGCCCCCCGTTGCTGGACGACATGTGGGTGGACCACCGAACGCTGCGGCTGCATGTTAGTGAAAGCTGCCGCTCGTCGGCAGCCACGGGGGCTATAGCTGTCGTCGGCAGCCACGGGGGCTATAGCTGTAGCAGGTCGGCACACAGCGTTGGCAGCACCTGTTAAGCGCCGATGACACCAGCACTACGTCAGAAGGGGGCTGCTCGATTGCTGCAGCTATAAAGTTTAACATGCTTCAGTCGATGCGTAGCGCCAACGGCGCAAACTGGCGCACAGCCACACGGGCCACGCGCCGCCGGTGGGGCGTGCACAGGAGCTCAAAAAGGCGCTGACCCCGCACAGTGCCACTGCCGCCGCGTCTGAGTGAGAGCACTGTACCCCCCGGCAGCAGCCAGTGCGGCTACTGTAACAGCCAGCCGGCGCGCAGCGTCGGCAGCATGAAACTTTAACTGGCAGCGCACTCGCACGTGCTGCACAGCTCCTGGACCAGGCGCTGATCGCCGCTGTCCTGCTCAGCGGGGGACTGCTCAGTGCGGGCTACACTCAGCCGTCGATGCACAGCATCGGCAGCCCCGAAATGGCAGCGCACCGGCACGCAACGCAGAACTCCTGACACGACGCTGCCGGTTGCCACATGGGCTGAGCGGGCGCTGCCGCCGCGGGCTAACAGCCAGAGTCGATACGCAACGTCAGCAGCGCACTGGTGGCGTACACGCCCGCGACGCCCAGTTCTTCGCGCACCTGCTACTTGCCACATGGGCCGCGCGCCTCCGCCGCTGCGCATCGACTGGCTGCAGGAACTGGCAGCGCACCGGCACGCTTACGCAGTGCAGCGGCACGCTTACACAGTGCACCGGCACGCTTACGCAGTGCACAGCTCTTGGCGCGCTGTTGATGGTCACCGCGGGTGCCACATGTGCTGTGTGGCGCCGTCGCTGTGGGCTAATATAGCCAGTCGATGCGCAGCGTCGGCAGCGGGAAGTGGCGGCGCAGGCGCTGGGTGATCTCCCCGCGGACGCTCTGCAGCCCCGCGCCACCGCCCGTCATGCGCAGCGCAATGCGCGGCTGCGGTTGCAAAGCGGCGACATGGGGCGTGGAATTCGAGGTCAAAAGAAAACACAAGGATTTGGGAGCCCAAGGAAGAACATCGTGGTTTTTAGGTTTCAACAAGGTATCGTAGCGCCAAGAGATGATTTGCTTCTTGCTCTGCGCACCATGCACGCCGTCATGCGGGGGCAGCACAAACAATGGAGGTTGCATAGTCTGTTACTGGCCGCATCAGCGCTCGAGTGCGGCATCTTTGGCAGACCACTGCAACACCAAAGAATTGCTTCTGAAGTATCATCGACCCACACGCTGGGGACACAAGCAAATTGCCGAGTGTTTTGCGATTACTCAGCAATTTGCCAATGATTTTTGGCACATAATTTTTGACAAAGAGTTGCAATGCAGTAAATCTCAATATCTGAAGTATTACTCATCCACCAAGGCGAATGCCTCCCTTGCGCCAGGGTTGCTTCATTGTTGCAGGGGTTTGCCAACCATGCATGTTGCACACGAGGAGTGATGGGTCACGGTCTATAACGTATTTTATACGTTATACAAAATACGGCGTATTTCTACGCCCAAAAACGCCATATACGGCGTATTTGCCGTATAATTTGCCGTATAATGTATGCGTTATATGGCGTATTTACGTACGTTATACGGCGTATAATGCGAAAATTATACGCTGTGACCCATCACTACACATGAGTGCTGACGCAACCCTTGCTACACACTTGCTCGCCCAGCACACCTGCATAGCAACTGGATTCCTTCGTTGGCATAGCAACTGTAAGAAATTGGCAACCTTGCTTTTTGCTTTATCAATTTGGATTCTCTTTCACGATGGCGCACATGAGGACTGACGCTGGTTGAGGGGGCTGTTACTGCCAACCGGCTAGTGGACTCATGCACCACGAGCTCATAAATGCACAAGATCGTGAATAAGTATTACCACACAAGCAGCTGAAGCGCATGGTGCTTGCTGCAAGTTGTCTGCGCCCTACAGGAATGGCAGTTCGACAACATGAATGCCAGCAACTCTGCGTGAAGCGCAGGGGCGCCTGGAGCTTGGTTGCAGTCAACCGCGCCCTCAATGCAGCACATGAACATACTTCGAAATACACACCACAACACATGAATCAATGCATCGCGAGCCCACCTGTAGCTTCTCTGCACCCCCCAGCACTGCAGCGCGGCAACCTCAATGGCGTCATGCACAACGTACATGAACATTCATGAATCCACATCAGTAACACGTGACTTCACATCACCTGTAGCTTGTCTGTGCCCTCCAGCGCAGCAACTTCGATGGAGCCGCCCACCGTGGCAAGGAAGGGGCGTACACCGCTGAGCACCTGCACGGCACAGCAGCACCCAAAACCAAGTTAAAATCGAGAAGTGAACATGAAATGGGAAAAGAAACATGCAGCAGCTGGAGGCGGAGCTGGCGGTGGCGCAGGAGGCGCTGGGGCGGCGGCGGCGACAGGTGGTGAGTGCACAGACGATCACTGCTGTGAGCTCTGAAATGAAAAATGAAATACTGGGGTTTCACAAGCTTAACATAAACTAAAATAGATCGTCATGCAGGAAAGTGTAGTGGAGAACGCATGCGTGACCATGGCTGCGATCACAGCTTTTGGTAGTGGATTTTGGGGGTTTGGAGGCTTGACACGAAAGACTTGGTGCATGAACTGTTTGCCGCGCGCCGTGTACCGCGTTCAGCACGAAGCTGGGCGAAGCGTAGGCATTGAGGCTTCCAACAGTGAACTGGCCACGCTCGCAGAGCGGCAGCAGCGCACCACAGCGGCACTTGGTTGGGAGCTGACGGCAGCACTGAGCGGCGCTGCACAAGAAACTGCCAGCGGCGTTGCGCCCACGGCTGTCGCCAACAAGCGCCCCCCTCCTATGCACATGCTGCCAGCTACGCCGCCGGTCGCCGGTTTCTTCACGCGGCCGGGTGCTCGCCTTCCCCTGTCTTGAAGTTATTTCTGAAATTGAAGGATGAATAAAAATAGACAACAGAATAAACATAAAATATGAACAATTGTCTACACGCCCGGCCGTGGCGGCACCCCCCAGGGCTTCAACGCCCCCAATGTATGGCATGCCCACAGTGCAGCTCTTGCAGCCGCACATCAGCCCTGCGGCGGCCACCGTGTGCCGTGCTGTGCCGCACCTGCCCCGTGCCGGCAACACGTGAGGACGCTAGCAGCAGGCAGCGGCCGCAGCGGCGGCGGCGGCGGCAACGGCAACGGCGACAGCAGCGAGGGTAGGAAGCCCCGCCGTGACACGTGGCGGTGGCGGCGGCAGCAGCGAGGAGGATGACGAGTTTCTCAGTGGGGGTGAGAGTGGGGGTGGCGGCAAAAGCAAGGGGCAGGTGGGCGAGGGCGCTCGTGAGTGGCCGACGCGCAAGGCCATGCGTGAGCTCAAGGCGGGCGGCCCCGCTGCCACTGGCAAGCGCACCCGCATGGCGCACGGCCGCAATGGCGCGTAAGCTGTGGCGCCAGAGCGCCCGCCAGCACATTGCCATGCGCACTTCCTTTCAGTGCCGCCGTGGTGTTGTGCTGGATGTGTCAAGCAACTGCGCATCACACACAGCACCACCCTGCACTGCGTCCACAGCACGCACGGCACCACGCTGCATCTGCAGCGCAGACGCGTGCAGATGCAGTGCAGACGCGCGCAGATCCAGTGCAGTGCGGCGCCGTGCGTGATGCGCAGGTGCCTGACACATCCGGCACAACGCCGCGGCGGCGCTGAAAGGAATTGTGCATAACAATGTGCTGGCGGGCGCTCTGGCGCCACAGGTTACGCGCCATTGCGGCCGTGCGCCATGCGGGTGCGCTTGTCAGCGGCCGCCCGCCTTGAGTCCACCCCTGCCAGTGACCGTGCGCGCCGGCTGCCCACCAGCGCCCTCGCCCGCCTGGCGCTTGCTTTCGCCGTCGCGTCTGCTCTTGCCCTCGCTGCCGTGCTCGTCGGCCTCCTCGCTGCTGTCGCCACCGCCGCCTGTGGGGGCTTGCCCCCCCTCTCTGCTGTTGCCGCCGTCGTTGCTGCTGTGGGCCGCTGCTCACCCACGCCCTGGGCCGCGCCCTCGCTCTCTCTCGCGCGCCCCAGTCTTGCCCCTGCTGCCGTGCTCGTCAGCCTCCTCGCTGCTGTTGCCACCGCCGTCTGTGGGGGCTTCCCCCCCCTCGCTGGTGCCGCCGCCGCCGCCACTGTCGTTGCGGCCGCCGCCTGCCGCCAGCTTTGTCACCGCATTGCCCGCAGGCGGCAGGTGGGACACGGGAAGACGCACATCTGTGGCCGCCGCAGGACTAAATCAGATGTGGGGCTGTGGCAGCTGCATGCCGTCGGCCTGCCCGGGTATGGAGGTGCCGCCGTGCGGGGTGAAACTTGGTTTCTTGACCCTGGGGGGTGATACTCCGAACTGCCCACACAGACAGCCCACAGAGACTCAAGACAAGAAATGAAATCGAAAACTAATAAAAACCTCAACCTCAACCACATGAAACCTTAAAAATCCCTACACGGTTGCTAGTCTGTGTGGGGGGTCTGTGTAAGCAGCGTGGTTATGGGGGGTGCAACTTGGTTTCTGACCCTGGGGATGAAACTTGGTTGCTGAAGTACCGGTATACGTCAAGCAACATGGTACAGGTGTATGTGTACACAGGCTGGGTCAGACACCCCGCCCGCCCTTCCCTCAGTGACCCAAGGGGGGGTGGGAACTGGTCGCCTGGTGCGTGTGGCTGGTTTTCATGGATGATAGGGATGCGCACCTCTATGCATTTGGCACATTTTCCAACATCAAAAACGCTGACCTTTTTACCTCACGGGGTGCAAACTGTGCTCTCACCCATACACGCCATATGTGGACACAATGGGCACTCTCTTTTAATCAAAACGCACTCTCATGTGGTTCCTTCATCACACATCGAAATTTGCGGTGTGTAAATGCCATTCACTGTGATGCGCGAATGTGCATCTTTGCGCAACCGTAACGGGTGGCGCCGTTTTTGTTTTTTTGGCCTGGGCAGGTTCCAGCAAGCTACACTCTCTGCCAGGCCAGTGTCCATAGCCGAAATAAGGGCGCGTTCAACTTAAAGCATGGAGCCCCTGGGCCACTCCAGGGGCTGACATCTGCGCGAACACCAAGTACTGGTAGCCGTTGCTGTGCTGGTTTATGCTCAGCGCACCAGTATGCTGAGCGTAGGGTTGCACGAAAAAAAACTTCTGAAGTGTATGCCAGTAATAGATTAGAGCAATACTTCTGAAGTGTATGCTAGTAGTAGTATTTGCGGACCCTGTACGGTGTATATGTGACATACATGTACACACACACAGTATACGTAGGATTGCAAAAATGTGTATTCCTACTTCTAGTAGTAGTATTTGCGGACCTTGTACGGTGTATATGTGCCATGTACACATACACAGTCTAAGTGCTATTTGATGGCACAAGGATGTTGCCAACGTGTTCACATGTGGACTCTCCACGGGCTGATGCCTGCGCAATGACCAAGTACTGCACCCACTTGTTGTGGTACTGGCTTGTTGAGAAGCCGCCGTCCCAGCCGAAAAACTCCAACAGGTTACAAAAAAATAGGACGGCAGGTCACTTTCGGAGCCACTAGACAACTACAGAAGGATTGTCCCTAGTATTACTGTAGCTGACGACGCCAAACAATGTGGGGGGTGAGTTACCTCTGGAGGCACCCAATATCTTACTTCAAGTATTTGGTGATACTTTAAGGCCGGGCGAAGTACATCGGAATCAAACGGCAATTTATGCTCAACAACTGCTGAGCAGCATGCCAGGCTGCTCAGCTCAGCGCCGCCCCCGCCCCCACCTTCTCCACCTCCTCCTCGCTGACCGGCGGAACGTCAGGAATGTTCTGGAGAACCTCAGAAATTTCTGGAATTCTCTCCCGCAGCCGCCTCTCCAGCCCCATCTTCATGGTCATGGTTGAGCTGTTGGCGGCGACAGCAGCAGCAATGCGCACAGGTGCATTGGCACTTTTTTTGGCTTTTTTTAATCGTTTTCTGTTCTTTTTTTGTTCCTTTTCCTTTTGTGAAATAACCTAAAAGGCTGCTTTTGCGTTTTTGGTTTTGTGTTCCGAAGCCGGCACAGGCATTTGCTGTTAACGCACAAATTGCTGGTCAGAATAGAGCCGCAGGTTATAAGAAACAAGCACATGAGCGCCGAAACAGTGACGCACATAGCGTAACATTTTGAGTACATGTAGTGTCGTTGCGGCAGCAGAGCACACGCAAGCCACAAACATACGGCAGATATTACGCACACCAGTGCACAGGGCTTTCCGCGCCCTAAGCGGAGTTCAGTAAAAGTACACATACTCCTCAAGTGTACCTATTTACATGGTACAACAACCTGCACACCATGATTAGTGATGGATCAGGGGTTATAACGTATTTTATACGTTATACTTCGTAGCAGTACAAAACATGGCATATTTTTACGTCAAAAAAGCGATGCACGGCGCATATGCAGCATATAAACACGTCTATATTACCACGCTACATATGTATGCCGTATTTACACATGTTATACGGTGCAAAATGGGAGTTTCATACGCTGTGACCCATCACTAGCCATGATACAAAGGCAATTCATGTGCGCACCTGGGGCAGATGCCGCATGCGCCCTGCAGCTCATATAAATACGTTATATGCCATCTGTACATATGTATCACTCACCATGTTTCAAAGGCAATTCATGTGCGCACCTGGGACAGCTGCCGCTTGCGCCCTGCAGCTCCAGGCGCACCGCCGTAAAATACAGTACTGATGAGGTAATAATGCCTGAGGCTCTAAGTGCATGCACCTTGGCTGTATACGTAAATGTGACATGTTATGCAGTGTAGGTACCCAACTACTTCATACATGGTACAATAACTTGTGAACAATGACACAAACGCAGTCTATGTGCGCACCTGGGGCAGCTGCCGCATACGCCCTGCAGCTAATAAAATACGTTATATGCCGTATGTGCATACGTTATACGGTACACTTCAAAGAAGTACACAATGGGAATTATTTACGCTGTGACCCATCACTAATCATGATACAAAGGCAATTAATGTGCGCACCTGGGGCAACTGCCGCATGCGCTCATATAAACACGTTATATGCCGTATGTACATATGTTACACGGTGTATAATGGAATTTCATACGCTGTGACCCATCACTAATCATGATACAAAGGCAATTCATGTGCGAATTCATGTGCGCACCTGGGGCAACTGCCGCAAGCGCCCTGCAGCTCCAGACGCACCGCCGCGCCATCGATGGCCGCCACCCTCACGTTCCCGCCATCCGCAATTAGATATGGCCGCAGTTCGTCCAGCACCTGCAGCGGCAAGCGGCAGCTGAAATGTTAGATTACTTATGAAGTATTGATTTATTTAAAATATTCCATACTCTCGGGCATTCCATACTTCGGATGTAGTTCAAGTACAGGGCAGTTCAGAAGCATGTCCAGCACCTGCAGTGACGGGCGGCAGCGGACATGTTTGTGAACTCATACAATTTTACATGTCAAGTAAACAGTACATAACGGTACCATCGGAGTAGGTGTATGCGGCGTATAAACACACTTCACGTAAACGCGCACTCGCACACGCACACCGTACATGTCCGCAATGAGGCACCCGCCACAGCTTTTCCAGAACGTGCAGCAAGGGGTCGAAGTCAGCGCATGAATATGCATGGTTTACATACAATGGGTGCTATGCGGCGTACAATGTACTTCAAATAAAGGGACGGTACATGCCGGCAACATTCTGCGCACAGAATAGTGCTGAGCATCGCGACCTTGTCAGCTGTAGCAACAGGGAACAGCATGCTTAATCGTGCTTTGTACATTTGCACACCACAGTAAGCCCTGTTGGTAGTTGTACTCTGAATCATTCCTAGCCGTAAAGGACACTGACCGGCGTGTGTAGGTGTGGGGGCTGTCTGGTGCTTTTGACCAGGTGGACAAATCACCTCACAGGCTTCGGCCTGGCATTCTGCCCCAGCCACGGCAGTATCTGGGCTTAGCAGCCTTTTAGGTTTCGTTCACACAACCGTGTGCAGAGGGCTTTCCGCGCCGCAAGCTGAGGTAAAAGTACACGGCGGCAATTCCAAAGGTACGGCCGCCGCACGTCCAGCACCTGCACGTGCAGGCGGCAGCTGGCGCGTACGATATATTCACTTATGATGCAAAATACTTTAAATATGTGCGTGCGGCATAGCATGCGCACACGGTGCAGAGGTACATATATTATGTGCGCCATACAAGTCCGCAGCGAGACCGGGGGGGTCTAAACGGCATCCGCATGCGCGAAGGTGAGCGACGCACGTCAACTGGAAGCGTGAAAGTAACAGTGCAAAAATGAGTAAATGAATCAATGAATATTTATTTCTGAAGTACACATATGTATATATGGATCCATATATAGCGCTGGCACGGCACAGGAGCACGTATCATCTCCACATTCTCCGGCGTGAGCGGCATCGACTAGCAATATGAAAATTTATACATGTACTTGTAAGAACTACAGTGCAAAAAAATAATATATACTTCTGAATACATGCCGTACCGGTTCATGGTATATGTTTACGTATATGTATATGTATATTCATATATATCTAAAACTGGCAGTACAGGATCACGTACCATGTACAAGTTGTCCAGCGCGAGTGGCATCAACTAGAAGTGTGAAAATATAATACCTCTAAGAAGTACAGCACAATAAAATAGTATCTACTTCTAAATCATATATACGGTATATCTTCACACCATAATATGTATATAGAACTGGCACGGCACAGAAGCACGCACCATCTCCACATTCTCCAGCGTGAGCGGCAGCAGAGGCTGCGTGCCCATGAACCGGTACCCATCATCATCGCCCCAGTCCTCTTCGTCATGAACAACCAAATAATTATACCTCTAAAGTATACAGGTAGAAATTCATATATATATAGGGATGGGACGGCACAGGAGCACGTACCATCTCCACATTTTCCAGTGTGAGCGGCAGCGGCGGCTCGGTGCCCACGAACCCGTACCCATCATCGCCCCAGTCCTCTTCGTCGTCGGAGTCTTCCTCCCCGTCTCTCAGCAAGTCGGCGGGCAGCGGGCGCTGCAGCTGTTGCTCCGCCAGCTGCCCGTCCCCCACCGCAGCAGCGCCCGCTCCGCCCGGAGCGAATGGCGACTCAATCTGCTGCTGCTGGTCTGTCCCTTCCCAGGCAGTGAGCCCCGGAATTGGTGTTGCCGCTGCGTCTGCTGCTGCAGCGGCGGCGGCAGCGGAAGCAGCTGCGGCCGCTGCGTTTCTGATGGTATCCGCTGTGGGTTGGAAGCGACCAGGGTCCGGTTCTCCTCCTGCTGCTGCCAGGGCGGTGCTGCCGCGGCTTCCGCCGCTGCAGGCGCGTGTGCAGCAGCCTGCGCGCCTGGAAAGGGAAAGGTGGGCGTTGTTGCTGGTAATTCGCACAGCAGGGCAACCGGAGCGGCGAGCTGGGGCGGGGTTTGAATGCCATGCTCTGCACCAGTCGCAGGTGGCAGCCAGTGCCACAAGCAGGAGCAACGGGGACGCCTGCCAGCTTCGCATGGTGGCGATGAGAGAGGTTTGCGCGCGCGCGCTCACAGAGCTCTGCACAGAGCAGCAGCACAGCTCGAAATTTTTTGCAGATTGCACTTGAAGAAGTTGAAGTTGCGACCCTGGCGGCACCCGCCCGGTCAGTATGCATTGCAACAGCCCTGGAGGCAGGCCCCTCGAGACCAGCCACACCCGGGCTGGCGGGAAATGGGAGTGCCCCAGCTGCTGCTAGCGCTGCCGCTGCTGCCACTGCTTGCAACAGCACCCGCAGCGGCACAGGACTTCGCAGCCAGCTTCCACGGATCCGGTGCGGCCGGTGGAGGTGCAGGGGCTGCGGCACACACCGCAGCAGCAGCAGCGGACACAGCAGCAGGAGCAGTTGGCGCTGGAGGCGGCGGGCGTGTTGTGGAGCCTCTGGAGAGAGTGCAGCTGTTCCACTCCCCAGAGTGCAGAAACTTTTGGAGGAACGACACGGACCCGCATGAGGGGGAGAACACACTCTCCTGGGAGTCATGGCACCTGGTGGTGAGTGCGCGTGCGTGCGTCCCTGTACTCTCGCACCGAAGTCTGCCGTTGCACATCGTGCGAGAGACACTAAATGGCTGTGACTAGGGCCAGGTACTGCAGTGACTGAGGCAGGATGCCAGGCCAAAGCCCGTGGGGTGATTTATCCACCTAGTCAAAAGCCCAGTACAAATAGATCACCACACAGGCTTCGGCCTGGCTTTCTGCCCCAGCCACGGGAGTATGTGGGCTCAGTCACCTCTTTGGTTTCTTTCACAAGTGGTTGCCGATACTTCAGGGATGAGCACAAGCTATCGAAATTGTCTCATTCGGAACACAACTTCAGCAGGTCTACCCATGTGCATTCGAACGCTGGCAGCAAGAGGAATCGATCGCACCTACCGTCAGGCTTGGGGAGTGAGATAGGGGCGCGTGGGGTGGCGAAACATCTCTGGCGGCCGCCTGCCGGGCGTGCTCAGCAGCCCTTCTTCACACGGAAAAGTCGGGCGCATCGTGGCCCCCAAAGCCCAAACCTGCACCAATCGAAAGCTCTCATCGAGGGCAAGTCACCCACACATGTGCGGCCTCCTCAAACGTTTTCCAAAAAAGGGAGTTTCAATAGCAGTCAGCTGCAAGTGGGGGGGCAGCAGCGGCGGTTTTCCTACTCCACCCCATCGCCACAGCTCCTGCTGCAACGTGGCTAAATCGAGAGCGCAGGTCGTGCGCTACATTTTTGTTCCTGCCAGCAACACACCCCTTGCTTGTCTAAACCTCAAGATATTCTGGCCCTTGAGACATCTCGACGATTGACGACGAACCTTTCGGGTCGGCACTGTCTTATTCACAGCAGCAGCGACCAAAAGCAGCGCCACCACCGACTCCAGAGGCGGCGGCGCGTACCGAGCCCCTAGCAACTACTCTAGATATTTTTATTGCGCTGTTATAGTGCGCGATGCCAGTGCACAGCCGTGAAAGCTGCGCCGCATATCGCATAGCAAGTTTCAACCCTGCAGTCACTGCCACCAACGTTACGGTAGCCCACTACTAGAGATTGGACCCGTTTGTGTTTTGCCACTGCGGACCGTGTCCGTGCAACAGGCAAAACAAACCGTGTACCGTGTACGAACCGTGTTCAGTGGCCCCGCGGCCCCTACAGTAGGTACCAAGCTTACTAACGTCTACAGTAGTAGCCCATCCTGCCCAGTGACATACCAGGGTACATAAATGGGCCTCTACACGCACCGATCACTACCCTTGCGGGCTAAGGCTGCCTCAGGTTTGCCTCAGCAGCAGGCTTTACTTGTGTAATTCTATCAAAAGCCGGCCGCGTGTACTTGGACACGGCCTGCGCTGATGTGACCATGTCGGGTCACACTCAAATGGGGCGTCCGAGTGCGCAGGCCGGCCTGCCATAGGATATACCACCGTCTGGAGTCCCTACATTATGCTCCCCTCTCCCTAGCATGCGGCAGCTTGCGCTGCCGCTGGTAGTGGCGGTGGGCGGGTGGGTGTGGGCTTGGGCAAGAGCAAGGGTGGCACCAGCGCACAGAGAGGCGGGTGAAGGCACCTTCCCACCTCAAGAAATGAGAACCGGCAAGTGTGACAGGCGCCCGCATGCATCGACCCTTGAAGACGCTGCTACCGCGGTGTGGGCTTTCAAGGCCACCTGTGGCTGCGACAGTCGCAAGTCACTGAGTCAGCGGCCTGCGGCAGCACGGCCGGAGCCAGCCTGTCTGATAGACTTGTGAATTTCGCAGCCGTTGGTCAGCTTGATTGCCTGCACCACGGCAGCAGCATCTTCAGATAGCTTACCTGGAAACCATATACTTTGGAGTATATACTTAGTAGTACTTAAGTATATATACATATACCATGGTATATATATCTGTTAGAGGTGGCAGGGCGCCTTTGCACCGCCATACTGCTCTGCGCACCTTCATGCGTGCGGGCCCTTGTTGCGCGTGCCCGCTCTTTCTTGAGGCGGGAGGGCCCTGTATTTATAGATAGCTTACCTGGACAAGGTAGTACGGCATAGAAGTATTATAAATATATATGCACCACTTGAAGTATAGCATACTATTGTTTCCAGGCAAGTTATATGTTGTAGATAGCCTCCCTGGGAACTATAGTATATACAAGTGTATATATAACTATGCCGTAGGTAGTATCTTTATATACTTCGAGATAACTTGTTGAGGTGGGAGGGCGCCTTCACCCCCCCCGGACTGCGCTGTGCTGCTTCGCACGCTGGCGCCACATTTTGGCGGAAAGCGCGAAGCAGCCACATTTTGGCGCCCTGCTGCCGGTTGACTGACTGTTAGCGCATTTTTATTATAGTATTCCACTTACGTGCTGCACAATGTTAAGTGCTAGTTTACGGCGTGTAACATATATTTGTTTGTATGGTTTTTCTTGAAGTAGAACGTAAGGTGCTCATGTGCCATTTACGCCGTGTATCCCGGTTTTTGCCGGAGAATGTATGCCGCATCTTGTAACTTTGGTCGGAAGTACTTCGAAGTACACACTGTATCAGATGCTTCTGAAGTACAATGTACAATGTACAATTTAAATACTTCGACAAGTGCGTTACACGCCGTGACCCGCCACCAATCACTGTTCTGCAAGGCGCCTAGCCACCTGCATAGTGTGCAGACATGAATGTGCACATGCATGTATACATGTGCACACTTCCAAGTGCCCCGGTATACACATGTGTGCCTTGGTACCCTGTAGTATGTGTACAGGCATGTATACATGTGTGCACACATGCTATGCAGTACGCAGTACGTGAGTACGAGGTATGTAGGTTTATACAGTGTATACTTCTGTATAGAGGTATGTACCCATGTGCGGGGCGACCAGCTGTCCATGGAGGCGCACACCGCGCCCCGTTCCCTGCCTTGGGTACTGCATATCAGGGTTGTCATCATACGATGCGATACGAATGTACCCATGTGATACGCATACGTATGTATGCCCACTTTTTGGGCCCCATACATGGGCATACGTGGAGGCGCCATATCTGAGCTGGCGTTTAGGCACTTTTGTGGCTCCGTGGAGGCGCCATGGCAAGCTTGGGCACTGAGCAGGCAGTGCCCAGCAAGCCTGAGCACGACAGCGAAGCCATACCGGCCAATCCATAGCATGCAGCAGTGGGTAGGCGCACCTCCCAGCTGCTAAGCACAGGGGAGACCCACGTATGTCACGCGTATGTGACAGTTGCGGCCGGCTCAGGACATCCACATATGTAGCGTACGTATGCGACGTTTTTGGCGTCGTACGCATATATAGTGATGGGTCACGGCGTATTACGCGTTTCATAAGTTATACAAATATAGCGTATTTATACGCTCAGAAACACGATATGATCACTCATCTAGGAGCGATATACGGCGTATTTGTCGTATAAATACGAAATATGTGTACGTATTTACACACGTTGTACGGCTTATGATGCGAAAATTATATGCTGTGACCCATCACTACGTATGCGGCGTATGTGTGTGGTGGTGGCGAGTGTACGATAACAACCCTGCTGGGTATGCGACCAATGGGCCATGCGTGTCCCGTACAAGCCGAACCGACATCAGCAAGATAACATAGTACACTACAGTACTAACACTTCAATAACAGTCCCCATGAAGAGGTCTTGAAGTTGGTCATCTTCTTCACAGAACATGTGCACTTATGCGAACAAAAAGAATGTTGCCAAGGCCATATGAAAGCTCATCTGGTTGCAATAAACTCCAGGCTCCCCGCCGGTAGGGGCCATCACCCTGGGGTGGACCCGTGCGAGGGGTTGAAACAAAGCAAATATAGCGCCTATGAAGGCAGCAACTCGCACCTACCGAAGCGCGGGTTCCATCGTAGAGATGTGGTGCGCGCAAGTGGGGGCTGCAGGCACCGTGGCTGAAGCAGACTTATTATGTCACAAGGAGGGGCGTGGCACTTCTCATGGGTCGGCCAATGCTTTCTGCGCGTCAGAAACCGTGCTCCGTGCAAGCAAGTGCAAAGGCCAGAGGCAACCTGCGGTCCACCGTGTGTGACGCTGGACCGCTGTAGGTGCTGCCAAGTGCGTGTGCTGTTGTACACCTCCAACTTCAACTTCAACTCATGAGCATAACTTCAATAACACCTTCAACTCACCGCCAGTGCCGTTCCCCTTTGTGAAGTCGCCGCCCTGGCACATGCACGGCCATGGTTCCATCCCATGCAGCGCAGGTGGCACATATATTGCTATGGCTGGGTCAGAATGCCAGCCCAAGCCCGTGGGTTGGCCCATTCGCCTAAACAAAACCAGGTAGCCTCCACCCAACACTCGCCGGGAAAAAAACTACTTCGAGGTAAATACCTCTATCTGCAGGCCTGCAATTCCAAAATGTTGCTGCTGCAGTATGCTGTGCAAGAAACCTACTGGTTGCTAAGCCCAGATACTGCTGTGGCTGGGGCAAAAGCCAAGCTGAAGCTGTTGCGATGATTTTTCCACCTGGTGAAAACACCAGACAGCCCCCCTACCTACACACGCCGGTCAGTGTCGTTGAGGTGTGCGTGTAGGAAGCAACTCCTTCTGTTCATTATTGTCCATGCAAAACCTCCAATAACTTTTGTTTAGGTGCGGCTGCCTATCATACTAGCAATTGCAGTAGTGATTTAGATAGTCGAGCAGCCAAGCAGACGGATTTATATTTAATGATATGACAAGGTGTACATGTACATACAGCGCCGCACCCACGTGTGTGAGTCACTGCCCCTGTGGGCTGATGATGCTGCAGAGTACATGACCAGCAAGGCATGTTTGTGCGATGGTGCCAAAAGTCGGCTGTGTGTGCAGTCATTGGTAGACCCAGTTACTTACAACCCCGTGCTGCTGTGCATATACTACAGTAGTAAGTATTATATATATATATATGTAACATATATACGTAATATATATGGGTCCATTGAGCCCTACTCCACCCCCCTCAGCTACTCCTCACATGTGTATTTAATTCTTTTTTACTTTTGAATATCTTTAAACACACATGTGAGCAGTGTAGCTGACAGGGGTGGAGTAGGGTTCGATGGTTCCATCCTGCAGAGCACCAAACGGGGAGTAAAATAATTCGATGTTTCAATCATTTTCGTGTGATTTTTCACCATTGTGCTCCGCAGGATGGGTCCGTCGAGCCGTACTCCGGCCCCATCATCTACCGCCCACAGGCGGGCCTCATGTAGTTGTCAGCTCGTTTTTCAATCATTTTCATGAGGTTTTTGACCGTTGTGCTCTGCAGGGTGGGTCTATCGAGCCCTACTCTCCACCCCCCGCCATCTACTCCTCACTGTGTTCCAAATTTTGAACTAAATGTCAATCATTTTCATGTGGTTTCTCACCGTGGTGCTCTGCAGGATGGGTCCATCGAGCCCTACTCCACCACCATCGTCTACTGCCCGCAGGCACGCCTCGTGTACGTTGACAACGTCAAGGCGGGTTCGTCAACCATGAGCTCCATGCTGAACCGCCTGTTCAACTGCACGTCGCGCAACCACCCGGAGTGGGCCACGGCCAAGGTGAAAGAAAGTTGAAGTTTACCAGAATTGAAGTTTACCAGAATTGAAGTTTACCAGCATTGAAGTTTGCCAGAGTTAAATTTTGCCAGAGTTGAA
Organism: Ophiocytium majus; assembly: GCA_032358315.1. Classification (NCBI taxonomy): domain Eukaryota; class Xanthophyceae; order Mischococcales; family Ophiocytiaceae; genus Ophiocytium; species Ophiocytium majus. Next base: position 22,935 of record JAULBY010107741.1, read on the forward strand.
GTTTTGTGTGCATTGACAATGTCGAGGCGGGTTCGTCCACTATGAGGTCAATGCTGAACCACCTCTTCAACTGCACGTCGCGCAACCACCCGCAGTGGGCCATGGCCATGGTGAAAGACAGTTGCAATCCACCAGAATTTGAAGTTTACCAGAGTTGGATTTTGGCGGAGTTGAAGTTTTCTGTACGTTGACAAGGTCAGGGCGGGCTCGTCCACTATGAGGTCGATGCTGAACCACATCTTCAACTGCATGTCACGCAACCACCCGGAGTGGGCCACGGCCAAGGTGAGAGATAGAGTTGAAGTACACCTGAGTTGAAGTTTGCCAGAGTTGAAGTTTTGTGTGCATAAACAATGTCGAGGCGGGCTCGTCCACCATGAGTTCCATGCTCAACCACCTCTTCACCTGGACGTCGCGCAACCACGCGCAGTGGGCCACGGCCAAGGTGCGAGATAGAGTGAAGTTCACTGGAGTTGACGTTCAGCAAAATTCAACTACAGCAGAGTTGGAGTAAAGCAGAGTTGAAGTTTATATACGGCTGCTAGGACAGGTGTGAAATCACATGTATGCTCAACCACCTCTTCAACAGCACCTCGCGCAACCACCCGCAGTGGGCCACGGCCAAGGTATTAGCAAGAGTTGAAGTTACCAAAGTTGAAGTTACCATGGTTGAAGTTTGCCAGAGTTGAAGTTTTGTGTGCGTTGACAATGTCGAGGCGGGCACCATGAGCTCCATGCTCAACCACCTCTTCAACTGCACGTCGCGCAATACCCGCAGTGGGCCACGGCCAAGGTGCGAGATAGAATTGAATTCAACTGGAGTTGAGGTACAGCAAAATTTAACTACAGCAGAGTTGAAGTACAGCAGAGTTGCAGTTAATGTACGGCTGCTGGGACAGGTGTGAAATCACATGCATGCTCAAACACCTCTTCAACCGCACGTCGCACAGCCACCCGCAGTGGGCCACGGCCAAGGTAAGAGCAAGAGTTGAAGTTTACCATAGTTGAAGTGCACCGGAGCTGCATTTTGATGGAGTTGAAGTTTTGTGTGCGTTGACAATGTGTAGGCGAGCTCGTCCACATGAGCTCCATGCTACCACCTCTTTACTAATTACCCGTAGTTTGTACCGGTGCGCACACGCTGTTATGTCTCCATGACTAATACACAAACTTCAACCACATGCCCCCATGTCTCCATGACTAATATACAAACTTGAACCGTCAAGGTTGCGCCTTGCCACCTTCAACTCTTGTCAGCGCGTGCGCAGGTGGTGCGGCAGCGCTTTTGAGGCCTAGCACATGCAGATATGCCGCGTCTGTATATTCATTCGAAGTACATCCAGGGGCCGCATGTGCAACAGGCCCGCCCTGGCCGGCTCTCAACTTCAAACCTCAAGTCTAAACTTTATCAACTTCAACTTTTACGAACGCGCGCGCAGGTGGTGCGGCGGCGCTGCCGGTGGGTCTCCGCGGAGGAGTGCCGGCGCCAGCGCGCTGGCACCATCTGGCTCACACGAGTAATTACCCGTACTTCGCACCGGTGCGCACATGCCCTCATGTCTCTATGACCAATACACGAACTTCAACCCTCAAGTTTGAACTTGACCAACTTTAACTTTTGCGCGCGCAGGTGGTGCGGCGGCGCTGCCGGTGGGTCTCCGAGGAGGAGTGCCGGCGCCAGCGCGCGGGCACCAACTGGCTCACCGAGGAGCTCATGGACGGCATGACCTTTTTTTCGGTGGTGCGCGCCCCCATCCCGCGCTTTGTGTCTGGCTACAAGCAGGCGGTGGGGACGCCGGGGGGGGCGCACACGGGGTGGACCATGGCGAAGTATCTGGAGAGGTTCAGGTATGCCGCTGGTGTGCAAATTGAAGTTGTAGTTGAAGTCGACAGGAAGTTGAACATTTTGGAATTTGAAGTTGAGCAGAATCTCCACTAGCAGGCGGTGGGGACGCCCGGGGGCGCGCACACAGGGTGGAGCATGACGCAGTACCTTGGCAGGTTCAGGTGTGCTGGCGTGCAGCTTGCAACTTGGAGTTGTGAAAGGAACCTAAAAGGCTGCTAAGCCCAGATATTGCCGTGGCTGGGGCCAAATGCCAGGCCGAAGCCTGTGGGGTGATTTGTCCACCTGGTGAAAAGCACCCCACTACACGCGCCAGTCAGTGTCCTTGAGGGCTAGGGATCAGAAGTATATTCCTGTAACCTCGCACAGTTTGCTGCAAACACCGCACTCGCGATTTTACACACAACTGAGCACACAGGCAGCACCTCCCCACGCACAACACGGCCCCGTTGACCCCACCCGCGGCCCGGCCTGCGTGCTCAGCACCGGCTCTGCCTCACAGCAACTGACAGCACCTGCTGCTGAGCACTGCTGCTCAACGCTGCTGCTGAGCACTGCTCTGAGCACTGCTGCTCAACGCTGCTGCTGAGCACTGCTCTGAGCACTGCTGCCTAGCGCCGCTGCTGAGCACTGCCACTGTCTGTTAGTGCTATTTCGCCCGAGCAGGAGGACTATGACGAGCTCAGCCTGCTACTGCTGCTGCTACAGCTGTCGCTGGTGACCCAACTTTAACTTCAACTTCAAAGAACTGCTGCTGCTGCTGAGCACTGCACTATCTGGAACCAAATATATGTGCTTTTCTTTCGACCCAGGAGGAGGACTATGATGAGCTCAGCGAGGGAGAGGAGGAAGAGGACGTGACCGACACGTGCCCCCCCGGCTGCGAGATCAGCGTGTACGACCAGGTGCTGCAGATCCGGGAGAAGAGGTGAGACAGTTGAAGTCTGTGTACTAGTCTTAGAGACATGAGGGCATGTGTGCGCCAGCTATACTACGAGATCTATGGGGGGGTTCGGCTCCGCGGCCTGCCCTGCGGCGGCCGGCACGCTAGTGCTCGGCGGGCACAGCAGTGGCATGTGCCAATAGGCGTCCAGGTCGGGGACAGGTTGACCAACCGCCGGGAGGACGGAGAGGCATTTGAAGTTGATGTTAGACCTGTGCAGTTGAACTTTACCAACCGTAACATGAAACGTGCCCCCCCCGGGGCTGCGCGATCAGCGTGTATGGCCAGGTGCTGCAAATCCGGGGGAAGAGGTGAGGGGCAGTTAAAGCTGATGTTGAACTTGTATAGTTGAAGATTAGCAACTAACATCATGTCAACACCAACGTGCCCCCCCCCGGCTGCGAGATCAGCGTGTACGACCAGGTGCTGCAGATCCGGGAGAAGAGGTGTGAGACAGTTGAAGTTGAAGTTGGTACAAATGAAGTTTAGGAACCGTGTGAGACCGTGTGCGACCAGGTGCTGCCGATACGGGTGAAGAGGTGACACAGTTGAAGTTGATGCTGAATGTGCGTTTGAAGTTGATGTCGAACTTTAACAAGTGAAGTTTAGGAACTGTACCACCTCAGTGTGGTGACCACACACCATGAATTCTGCCCCCCCCCCGGCTGCGAGATCAGTGTGTATGACCAGGTGCTGTGGATGCGGGAGCAGAGGCGAGGCAGTGGTAATGTGACACTAAAACACACGCTGCTGCTGCAGGGACAGTACACATGATGGCCTTCCTCTGGTAACGTTACATGTGCTGCCGTATTAACGGTGTGCTGCTACAGCAGGCTGGGGCAGCACGAGGCCTTGCGAATCAACTGGGCGCATCAAATGCGCACGCGCAATGCGGCATGCTGCTGCTGCGGGCACCGCTACTACTGAATATCACAATGTTGAGTACATCACGTAAAAATATGTAATGTTGTACATAACAGCCCCCCGATGGTGTGTATCGGGCATGATTAACGCTTGCTGCTGCCGCAGGTTGGCTGGAGCAGCACAAGGGCTTGCGGATGACTACTGGGCACGCCAAACGTGCACACAACACCGCGTGTGCTGCCGGCAGAAGCACTACATTAAACCTACGAAACCTACATGAAACCTTTTTTTAGTTTGGTCACACTGTTGCGTACGGTACTGGTACTACATGTGCTGCCGCTGCTGCTGCTGTTGCCGCCGCCGCCGCTGCTGCTGTTGCCGCCGCCGCCGCCGCCGCCGCCGCTGCTGCCGCCGCCGCTGCTGCC
>JAULBY010107852.1:0-27005 GCA_032358315.1 Ophiocytium majus
AAATGGTGGCATTTTGGCCACCCCCAATAGGGGCCTTAAGGAGGGTGGGAAATCCCCACCCACTTTCATCTCTCTCTCTGAAGTACCTATTGTACTGCTAGTATTACCACTAAGCTGGCCGTTGTAGCACCTGACGCCGCATGCGACTCCCCTCCCTCCCCGCCGCCGCTGCCGCTGCCCGCCTGCGCCCAGATTTTCAGCGATGAAATGTCTTGTGATGGAGTTGCAGGTTATACTTCACACTCCTTTATGAAGTACCTTCAACCGTACTCACACCCACAGTGTCACCGCATGCGCCAAAACCATTGTCACACAAACGTCGCCACCACAGAAGTACTATGCTACTAGTAGTGCCGCTTGGCTGGCCGTTGCAACGCCTGACGCGAAATCCCGCCGCCGCTGCCGCTGCCCGCCCGCGCCCAGATTTTCAGCGACGAGATGTTTGGCTCCGCGGTCAACAGCGCATCCGATAACTTCCGGATTAGCAACAGCCGCTTCCGCGGCGCCAAGAATGTTTACGACCCGACCGGCGAGCGCGTGGTGAGCCAGCCGCCTTGTTCCGTGTCTCAAACTGCACCTTGCACTTGAAGTTTGAGCATCACTTTTTTCCCTTGAAGTTCAAATATTGTACTTTTTTTCTTCGCTCTGCATTGCCAATAACGTTTACGACCCCACCGGCGAGCGCGTGGTGAGCCAGCCGCGCTCGCTTGCACCCTTGGTGCCATGTTTCAAAGTTCGAAGTTCATTGTTGTTCTTTTAGTCGTAAATTTTTTTTAGTCATACAAGTTTGAACATTCTGGTTCGAAGTACTTCATTTGGTTCCGTGACGCCAAGAACGTTTACAACCCCACCGGCGAGCGCGTGGTGAGCCAGCCGCGCTTGGTCGCATCCTTTGTGCCGCCTTGTTCCATGTCTCGAATTACACCTTGCACTTGAAGTTTAAAACATGTAGCTCCTTTTTTGTTTGAAGTTCAAAAACGCTGTCCTTTTTTCCCCGGCCAAGAGTTTTTACGACCCCTCCGGTGAGCCGCGCATGCTTGCACCCTCGGTGCCATGTCTAAAAGTCCAAGTTTGTACATGAGTCATATGTGTAGAAGTAGAAGTGTCAACGTTGCTCTTGTTTTTCCCACCTCCGTGTCACCAAGATTATGACTCCACCGGCAGGGGCGTGGCACGCCAGCCGCGCTTGCTTGCGTGCGGCGTCGTAATGGTCCGCAGCGTGTACATTTTTCATCTCACGCCGCGCAATGGACGTACTTGCGGCATACAGTCATGGTGGTGCCAATCCGTGCACGTGTGATGCAGATCTGACCGTATATAGCGTCTACTCCAAGTATACTGCTTATCGTATACCAGGTGGATAGATCACCACACAGGCTTTGGCCTGACTTTCTGCCCCAGCCACGGGAGTACCTGGGCTCAGTCACCTTTTTGGTTTCTTCTGCATAGATACCGAGGCGCGGTTGCTTGCGCCCAGGGTGGTGATGGGGTCACTGCGTATGAAGGTCATATCACGCCGGAAAACGAATGCACGTGTGGCGTATAACGTCATCATTTTTACTGGCATATTGATGCACCATGGCCCCGGTATGCCGCAATTTGGGGGCGTAGAGGTGCTGTATTTGTGTTACGTACTTTTGAAGTGTACGGGGCGCCATGCGCGCCTGACCCGTTGCTTACCCGGGAGGCGTACGCTGGCGTGGCCCGCAGCAGCCCACACTTGTCTGCACATGCCACAGTCTGAAGTACAGTATGTGCTTCTGAAATATGTGTAAGGCGCGTGGTGCAGCCACATTAACGCATGTATGAGCCATACACCCCCATTACCGGGTGTAGAAAATACACTGTGTCTTTATTAAGTATAAGGGCCGTCGTGCGCCACCCCACCGACCCATCGCTTACCTGGCGGCATATGCCAGCACAGCAGCCCAGACACGTCTGCACATGCCCCCAGCCTGTGAGCGCCTGCTTGCGTTGCTCGCGCCTGCAACAACAGTTGCCCCGCCCACGTGTGGCCGCATGCGCACTCTGTGCTGTGGACACCCTGAGAGTCTGCTGTTGTGGCTGTGCATGGCCACACATGCCACGTTTTTGGGTGCAGACATGCGCCATAATTTACACCATGAACTGAAGTATAATGTACTTATGAGGTACTGGTACCGGTATAAAGCGTTGTTATGCCGGCGCAGCATGGCACGTGTGCTCCACAGTGCCCACCGCATGGTTCGCCGTGTCACGCTTTGACTCCCATGCCCCCCCGTGCTGTGTGTGTGTGCGGGGTGCGTCATGTCTGCCGTGTGCTGAGCAGGTGCCGTCGTACTTTGAGGTCATGCTGAGCCCGCGCGGGTACCTCATGTCCAAGACAGACACACAGGCAAGCAGTGACTAGTGATGGGTTACAGCAGGTTTTATGTGCTGTATTGCTTGTGTATTTCAAGTAGTAGCACACTTCACATGAATACGTACTAGGACGTACCACTAGTCGTATGACGACGGAACGGTTTTACGACGGAGTCGACGGACACACAGGCAAGGAGCGACTACACTGTGGTGATGGGTTACAGCATGTACACCTCATGCACATGTACCACAGCGCATGATGTGTCCGTGTACACACCACACACGCTCTACCTCGTGTCCAAGACGGACACACAGGCAACCACTGACTAGTGATGCGTTTCAACATGTCATACCTGCCTGTGTAACTTGCGGACACTTCATGTACACTACTTGGTCTGTGCTACCTTAGAAGTACGTATTATATTATGTACTACGGCGTACTGAAGTGTGCTTGTGTATAATGTAGTCGTGTACACATACCATGTGGTAGTATACCCCCAGAAGTACTACATGGCACCCTGGCGGGTGACCTGCCCTGGCAGGTGGAGCCCTAGGTGGCCTGCTGGCACCTGCTAGCCCTTTCTTTGTTCGTACACATACTTCGCCATGCATTTGCTGAGTGCCTTGGCCACCAGAGCATGCTGGCATACATGTCATGGGCTCTTGCATGCCCCCATGTGCAAATAAATACAACTACTAGTAGTACTACGCACGATACAGGCGGGTACCTCGTGTCCATGACGGACACACAGGCAAGCACTGACTACTGTAGTGATGGGTTACAGCATGTACACGCACATCCATTACGTGCTGTATGCCTTGTTTACGCTTCATGTATACATGCACTACAACGTGTTGCGTGGGGCGCACGCACCCCCACCTGCGGCAGTGCGCAGCTGCCGCAACATTACTTTGAAATTCTACTAGCGCACACTTTACATGCGCTGCAGTTCGATGGCCTTTATCGAACAACCTCTTTGAACATGAAGTCACTGGGTCTTCGCCCGCCCCTCCCTCTATGCAGGATGCGCCACGTGTGGGGCGCACATGCTCCCACTGCGGCGTTGACGGCAGCGCACAGCTGCAGGGACGCCGCCTCTAGATACCACTACCACACCAGTCACTGACACTGCGGTCATACCAACAACGACGTGTACCGATAGCGGTGTGTGCATGGTCCCCTTTGTCCCAGCGCTTCTAACAAAACAGTCACTTGCCCCCCCCTCCCCCTCTCTCCCCGCCCGTCTCTCTCCGCAGGACGCGCCATATGTGCGGCGCACGCACTCCTGCTGCGGCGTTGGCGGCAGCACTCAGCTGCCGCGCCGCTGCCTCTACAGACTCCACTAGCACACCATCCACTAACACTGCAATCATGACAACCAATGCTCAGCGAAAGCCATACCACGCTGCCTCCCGAACACCCCGTCTAACATTGAGCCACTGCCCCCCCCCCCTCCCCCTGCCCCCGACACACCGCAGGACGCGCCGTACGTGGGGCGCACGCACTCCTACTGCGGCGTCGGCGGCAGCGCGCAGCCGGCGAGCTGCCGCAACATTGCCGACTGCTTTGAGCTGTACTCGGACCTCCACTCGTGGGAGCAGTGCCTGGAGTCAAACGTGCACGGCGACATGCACAACTGGCTCGGCGGCGCGTGGGGGTGCGCCGTTGACCTGGCGGCCTTCATCGAAGAGGTGCCCGAGGTAAGACCTGGTGTGCTGCTTGGGCCACTTCCCACAAGTGAGAGAATCGCAGACTACCATACCTCCATTACATGCGGTGTTCGCTGCATTGCTTTTTTTGGGAGTCTTAGCTGGATTGTCAACTGGCTTCATCAAGCAGGTGCCCGAGGCGAGAGGGTGTGTCCGCCCTGGCTCATTTGGCAATATTTGTGTCGCTACAGTACCATGCGTCCATTACAGCGTTCTTAGCTGCATTTTTATTGAGGGGGGTCTTAGCTGAATTTTCAACTGACACCCGCCTCGTGACATTCACCACAGATTCTGTCTCCCATGTGCACTTGCGCGGCGGGCGGTGACTGCCCACATCGCTGACAGTTACCTTGTAACTGCCACTCGTGTGTGTGTCCTCCTCAGGTAACGCCCGCCCTCGTGACGTTCGCCATGGAGTACGTGAGCGACAAGGCATGGAAGTCCACCGACTACTACACGCCCTACACGACGTGCCCCGCGCCCGATGAGTGCGTGGCGCAGGAGGAGTGCGCGTGCGCGTGCTCGCTTGATGTCGACGCCATGGCGGATGATGAGGTGAGTTGAAGTTGGAATTGAAGTTGATGTTGATGCTGAATTTCATTCTTATCGAAGTTGGAGTATTTTGTGTTTTTAATGTGAGTGTGTGCGACGTGCCCCGCGCCCGATGAGTGCGCGGGGCAGGAGGAGTGCGCGTGCGCGTGCTCGCTCGACGTCGACGCCATGGCGGATGACGAGGTGGGTTGACTTTGAAGTTGGTGTTGATGTTATGTTGAAGTTTCTTTTCTGTTGAAGTTGAGTATCTTGCCTTCTAATGTGAGTGTGTGGGCCAGGAGGAGTGCGCGTGCGCGTGCTCGCTCGACGTGGATGCCATGGCCAATGACGAGGTGGGTAAAAGTTGAAGTTGAAGTTGAAGTTTCATATTGTTGAAGTTGAAGTATTTTGCCTTACAAACTATGTGAGTGCATGGGGCAGGAGGATTGCGCGTGCGCGTGCTCGACGTCGACGCCATTGCGGACGATGAGGTGGGTTGAAGTTGATGTTGAATTTGATGTTGAAGTTTAATTTTTGTTGAAGTTGAAGTACACTGCCTTCCATTGTTGAGTGCGTGCGGCAGGAGGGCTGCGCGTGCGCGTGCTTGCTTGACGTTGACGCCATGGCGCATGATGTGAGGTGGATTGAAGTTGATGTTGATGTTGAAGTTGCTAACCAATCATCCCCCCCTCCCCCGCCCCCCGCCCCTCCCCATGCCCCCTGGGGGCCACCTGCAGGTGCTGGAGTGGCTGACGGCAATGCTGGAGATGCTGCTGTTTGCGTACGACGGCGACAAGTTTGTAGCGCGGGCGGACGATGGCACCTACTCGTTTGTGCAGGACGGCGTGCCGCTGAGCGACGCGGCCGCGCTCAGCTTTGGGCGCGCCCTCATTGAGATCGCCTGCACACCAGGTCTGTGCCCACCTCTGATGAGTACATCTGCTAGTATACACCTACTACTGTAGTACTACAGTAGTACTACAGTAGTAGTACAGTGCTTTGGTGTATTTGCACTTCTCAGGGGCGTGCAAAGGCCCGCAGATGTAGTGTTGTTTCATTTGCATGTGTGGGCGTGCAAGTACTGCATAAGTACATGTATATATACGCTTGTAAGTATATATACTTCGTACAAAGTAGTATATGCTGTAGTAGTGAGTTTCACGGGGCTGTGGATGTGCCGGCGTCGAGCAGTGCAAGGCTGGCGTGCCCCTCGGCGACGCTGCCGCGCTCGGCTTTGGGCGCCCCCTCATCGAAATCACCTGCACACCAGGTTTGTGTGCCCATTCATTTGAAAACTGCAACTTCAATTTCAAGTTGAAGTAAAGCAAGTGCACGTACATGTAGAAGTGCAGCATTGTAGTTCAGCAGTGGATTGAAGTGCAGCAGAGGGCACTTGGGGGCGTTTGCTCAGCACAAGGCGTTACTGCAAGCGGTGCGAGGCGCGGGCGGCGCGCTCAGTGATGCGCATCCCAACTTCAGAAACCGGATTTTGTGCCTCCCAATTTGCAGTTCTTGAAGTTTTGGCCAGACTTCAACTTGCCCAGCCGCCACCCCGCACCACCACCAGCTGGCCACACATCACTGCCGCTGCCTCCGCCGACACTGCACAACCGTGCGCCCCCACCCATCATGCCCACGCAAATGCCCGCTCTGCACACCCCTAACCCGAGTGCTCTTCCCCCCCCCCCCCTCCCCCTTGCACAGGCGCACGCGGTGTGATGAGCACCTTGGCCAGTCCCGCGGACCCGGTATTCTGGGCGTTGCACCCCATTTTCGATAAGGTGCGCTTGCCCCCCCCCTCCTCCCCCCCGCCGCGCCCTACCACTTGCACAGGCTGCCGCACACGGCGCTGCTTTGTCCCACTTGCAGCGGCGTAGCTGTGTGCCTGCCCTGTAGCCGCTGTGCCCCCTCCCCCGCCTTCGCCCAATACAACCTCACCACAACGCACAGACTACGATGTTCCCGTTTGTAGATACAAACTTCAACTTCTACTTTGATGTGCACATACATTATAAACTTCAACTTCAGTGCAAGTGCGCCGCCCCCCCCGTTCGCAGGCTCTCCGCGCCCTGGCCCTCTCCCCCTCCTTCACCCATTTCAACCCCACCTCAACACATACAACACATACAAACTTCATCTTCAATGTGCGCATGGCGCCGCATACTTACAAACTTCAACTTCAATGCTCGCGCGCCTCCCCTCCCCCCGCGCAGGCTCTCCACGCCCTGTCCCTCTCCCCCGTGTTTCACCCACTGCAAATACACCTCAACACACTCAAACCTCAACTTCAATTTGCGCACTTACAAACTTCAACTTCCACACCCACACGCGCCCGCCCCCACCCCCCCGCAGGCGCTCCACGCCCTGTCCCTGTCCTCCGCTTTCACCCACGACAACCTCACCTCAAAACACAGACCTCGATGCGCGTGCGCATGCACAAACTTCAACTTCCATGTGCGCATGCGTACTTACAAGCTTCAACTTCAATGCACGCGCGTCGCGCGCCTTCCCCCCTCCCCCCCAGGCGCTCCACGCCCTGTCCCTCTCCCCCGCCTTCACTCACTACAACCTGACCTGGGTCGCCCAGGACTGCCCAGGCAGTGCAGAATTTGCCACTCAGCCCTTTTCCAAGCGGTCCCTGGGCTTTGGCGAGGAGCTGGGCTACCTCAACAACGCGGAACTCTTCCAGCTCTGCGCCCCCGGCGCGGCCGCCCTCACGTACGCCTATGAGGCTTTTGACCACTGGGGCACGTGCTACTGGGACCCCTGCCCCTCGTGCGAGTGAGGGGGCGCGTGTGCTGCTGAGCACTGTCGGCGCGCGACGCATGGCACAGCAGAGGGGCATGGTGCGTGTGCACATGTGTACGTTTTTTTTTTCTGAAGTATTTTTGGGGTGCTGCGCCGAAGTCTGCATACTGCGCTGAGCAGGTTCTGACGGGGCCGTTCCCAAGGTTTTATTTGGCGCAATTCGTATGGTACTTCTTGTAGTGTTTACGCCACGATTGCGCCAATGCTGTGCTCACTTGTCCGAAGACCCCTTGGGCAACGTGCGGCACGGCTCGACGCAACTACTACCACCAGGGTGCGGAAGTCAGTCTCATGTGGTGCCAGGTGGCCATAATATATCAAGTTACTACCTGTACTTCGAAGTAGTATATAGTATGTTTACTGGAGTTATACTTTTTTGGAAGTGTTAGTCATACTGTACAGAGGGACATGTACAGTAAATCTTATGCAGTCGCGCATGCATCTACCCCTGTCAATCGGTAACAGGAGACGGGCCTGTGGAGGGGCTCGGCGCCGCACCATCTTCAGCGCCATGCATGCTGTGCTCGCAATTGGATCGCCTAATCGTGTTTGGCTGTCTTATTTGCCGCTCCTGCTAATCGCCCAGCAAAACGTTGTGTGCCTTCTCGCACCTTGCGGGCGTGCAGGTGGTGATCGTGCGCTCCTGCGATCCCGTTCCGGTGTGCTTTACCTTCCAAAAACAGGGCGTGGCACTGCCTTTCCAGCCTTCCAGGCGCCACCGGTGTCGCGGCATGTGCGGGCCCCGCTTGGTGTACGCGCGCTGAGCTCCTTTAACTTCAACTCCTCAACTTCAACTCACCCACTTCAACTGCAGGAAAGAACTTCAACTCCAATTAGATCGGCGGCACAGCAGCGCCTGTGAGCCTCCTGCCGCACCGGCGGCAGCGTACTCTCCCCCGGTGCTTCGGGAAACCGGACTGTGCAAGTATCCACGCGTGCGCAGGGGAGCCGGCATCCTGTCCTCTTCCCGTTGAAGTCCTCATCTTTCTTTCTCTCAGTCTGCGTTTGTTGGGGGTGGGGGGCGGCTGGATGTGCACGGGACAGCACTGCCGCACGAAACACCCCGCACCTGAAGTGGCAGTCGCAGTGTTGTGGATGTGTGGCACGGATGCGCCCGCGGTGCAGCACCGTGCGATGGCGTAGTGCCAGTTTGGCCCAGTTAGTGGTAGGTACCCTGCAGTGTTGTTGGCGGGGTGGTGTGCGTTCCTTCGTGCAGCAGTTAACTCCGAGTCCCAAGAGGGGGCGGCTCTTTTTCTATTTTTCTGTGTGAAGCCCTGGTGCTCCCGGCCAGGTGACCACTTTTAAAAGTCTGTCGGGTTCTCCCTGCCTGCCTGCGGCGCTTACCGGCGCCGCTCTTGGCAGTTGAACGCTGCTATTGGTCATGGCGGCTGGTGCGGGGGTGACGTGAGTGTGTGTGTGCTGCTGTGTGCTGCTGCTGCCGCTGCGCTGCCATCGCCGACAGCCACAGTAGCTACTTGTGTGCCGCAGGGATTTGCTGCTGCTGTGCCACCAGCCTGCTTCTGCCTGATGTTGCCTGCCGCGAGCGTTGCTGGCTGGAAACAGCGGCGCCCTCCCCTCCTGATTGCACACGCAAGGTCAGGCTGTGTGAACTTGTATGTGCCAGTCATCGCCCACGGTTTCGTCCGAAACGACCTGCCGTTGGACCCTGGAACGGTCGCGGAAGGGTCTCCGAAGGGCCGAGAACAAGCAAGCGCGGCTCTTTTTGAAAAAGCAGTAGATGTTGCCTACACAGGCGCGTGTGCACACACACTCACAGCAACAGCTTTCCCTACGCACGCAGCACCGAGCAGCACGATGACGGTCAGCAAGTGGGTCCTCGCAGTGGCGGCGGTGGCTGCCGCCCAGAGCCTCCGGCCCATTGTGGAGGCGTTGCCACTGGAAGACATCCTTCGGGAGCTTCAAAGCGGAGCGGACGATGGCGGCAGGAGGCGGCTGCTGGCTGCCCTGGCGCCTGTCGCCGCAGAGACCCGCCACCTGCGGGGGCGACGCGTGCAAGATGCAGGCACGGCGGCAAGCAACGCAACGGCGGGGTTCCAGGTGTGTGGGTCAGCAACTGCGGAAAAAATAAATTCAACAGCAGCGGAAGCGGAGGAGCGGAGGCAGCGCTGCAGCTGCATGCAGCGGGCGGCGACGGCGGCGGCGGCAGCAGCAGCAGCCATACATAAGTAGCAAGGGAGCACCAAGTGACTTCGCGGCACCACCGGGCACCGCCATCGTGTGTCACAGCGCTGTCCGCAGAAAAGCTGCCTGCTTGAAGTTGCAAACGGAACTGAATGGCGTTGTGCCGCAGCTCGTCTGCGGTTGCCCACACCTTCACACGGTGTCACCATAATCACATGGCCGGCCCCTGCCTGCGTAGCGCCTGTGCCAAGTGACACCGCTTCCGCTCGGCCACCGCCAACCATGCCTCTCTCTGCCGCCACTGCCGCTGGCTAGAACGGCATGCAGCTGCAGCTTACGGCACCAACTGCCACCCCTGGTACTTGGCTTGTGTGGGATGGGGGGTAGGGGGGGATCGGTAGGGCGTTGAGGCGATGTGTCCATACGGCACGCGTGGTAGTCTTGCGTTGACGCACTGCTCATGAGCCAACACAGGTAGCGACACTCCTGCAGCAATGGGAGAAGCAGGCAGCACACAGCCTGTGTGACTCGTCCTGCACTGCGCGCCGCGGCCACTGCACCGTCCACTGCTGCCACTTGCTATCAGCGCCAGTGGTGTTGCCATGCAGCTGACGCCCCCACTGCACCAGCGACCGCTAACCTATCCTGCCACGCTTGACACCGCCGCCGCCGCCGCCGCCGCCGCTGCCGCCGCTGCCACTGCTCCCGTTGCCGCCACCACCACCTCCGCTGCTGCAACCACCGCCGCCGCCGCCGCCGCCGCTGCCGCCTCCTCCACCACCTCCGCCGCTGCCACCACCGCCGCCGCCGCCGCTGCCGCCTCTTCCACCACTGCCGCTGCCGCCACCACCACCGCTGCCACCACCGCTGCCGCCACCACCACCTTCGCTGCTGCCGCCACCACTGCCGCCACCGCCACCGCTGCCGCCCCCTCCACCACCGCCGCTGCCAGCTCACGGACGAAGACCTGCCCTGCGTTTTTGCCAGCACCTGCCAGGTGGCGCTGCCCGGCATGCAGGCGGCCAACTGCGTCGCCGCCGCCTATGCGCCCCCTGAGGGCCAGCCCGTGTTCACAGACGCGTTCGTCGGCGCGGTGGCGGGCGCGTGCGGCGTATGCGCTACGGCAACGACTGTGGGCACCGCGCTGCAGTGCGCCGTGATGCAGAGCCCTGACTTTGCCACGCAGCTCATTCAGGTGCGCGCCGCCAACAGCAGAGGCAATTTGTGTGCCTGCACAGCAGCAGTTTGCCGTTCCCCCCTCCGCCTCACAGGAGCACACCGCGGCGCGGGTGCGCGTGCACTGACCAGGGCACGCTGCGTGTTATGGATTGGGAGCATAGCGTGGGCTGGGTAACGATGCTAGTAGTACAAGGTTGTGACTGTGTACTGTACTGTAGTACAACGCGCAAGCGCTGAGTCCGTTGTCAGCTCCTCTGGAGGTCGCTGCACAACGGTCTGCTGGGCTCTTGTTTGCTGTACACAGCCACAACCCTTTCAGCGCCATTAACGGCTACACGCCTGACTCACAACCTGCGCCCTACAGATAATGTCATTGAGCCCTGGCCTAGCATGCCCTTTGGTGGCACCCACAGCCCCCCCCCCCCCCCCCCCCCCCCCCCCACACACACACACATGTGTGTGCAGGCGTTGCAGGGCTCGACTGATATCCAGACGGCGCTTTTGGAGGTGGCCGTGAACCCCTACTACCTGCCCTACTTCGACAACCCGGCAGTGCTCTCGCAGCTGCTCGGTGCCGCTCCCGCCGCCGCCGGTACCGACGCCACTGCAACCGCTCTAGGCGCGTTTGCCCCCGCCATATGCGCCGCTGGCTGCCAGGGGCTGCTTGCGGACGCCGCGCACGGGCTGCAGGTTCGTGTCAACAACCCGCAGCGCTGAGTCAACAATCCGCTTGGCGCAAGAACCCCCACATTGAGTCGACAGTGCGCGCACAGGGTAGGAGGTAGCGGGGGCGCACAGTTGAAGTTGCATGTGGCGGCGCGTAGTTGAAGTTTAATGTGCCCCCCTCTCTCGCATTTTCGTGCGCGAGCGTGCATTTTTCTGTACCATGCAATGGGGCATGCAATGCCTGGTTGACCATGTGTCTTCACACGAGGCGCTGCTGGTAGGCGTTGAGTGCGCCACACTGTGATGCACCATCCGGGGGCATAAGGGGCGCCTGCCAATGACAAGGCATGGAGCCCCTTCAACCTCTCTCACCCCCCCGCGCTGCCATTAAAAACTAGTAACTCAACACTTTGTTTTTTTGCACTTTTTTCAGCAAGGTCGGAGCTGAATCAGTTGTTCCAATGCAGTAGCACAGAATACCACCCATACAGGCCACATGTGGACATGTTGATAACACCGTCTTGTCATCGAAAAGCGCTGTTACAGTGTACTTCCACTACTGAAGAAGTATTTCTACTGAAGTGCTATTATTAGACTCCGCTTAGGGCGCGGAAAGCCCTGTGCACACGGGGCGTGTGACCCGAAAATCGGACAGGTAGCGAAAAAACTGGCAATGCTCAGTACTCTAAGGGAAGCCTGGCATGTTGCCAGAGCACTACTAACTGATTACAGCCCCATGTCCCAGGGGACCTGCTCCCACCCCCCAGCTCCCGGGACACCATGCTCCCCCCACACACCAGGGAGCGCCATGTACTCCATGACACGTGCCGACAGTGCTATCTGGTGAAGTACATGATATGGCGCACGTGTACTAGGCTTCACCAGCCGCAAACGATCGTTGTTGTGCAATCCTACTCCCCACCCCAATTCAAACCACTTGTGCCCACAGCTCCCAGTCTCACTCTCACTGCCTCCTCTTTCCTGCCGCCGCCCCCTCACGTCACACGCCGTTGCCCTGTGACAGACCCTCGCCAACCTAAAGGCCGCCGGCAGCTGCCCAGACCTCTTTGCATCATTCGACGCGATGATGGCTTCCGCGGCTGCGGAAGCCAGCCCCGCCACCACCGTCCCCGCCGATGCCTATGCTCTCAGCACGGAGCAGGCGGATGCACTGGCAGCTGCTGTTGACGGCATGTGTTCAACGACGCCCCCGGTGTGAGCGCCGCGGCACGATGCTCGCAGCGGCGCTGTTGCCGCCGCTGCTGCTGCTGAGCACGCGCGTGGCAGGCACCAAGTTGAAGTCCGCATACCAAGTTGAAGTTTGTGTGCACTGGCTGCTGCTGCCGCTGAGCACGCTCACAGGCAGCGGCGCCGCGTGGTGGTCACAGAAGTTGAAGTACCACGTGTACCAAGTTGAAGTTTGTGTTCTCTGAGCTTGTGGTGCTACAAAGGAGCAGGCGCTCCTAGCTCCAATGCGCAGCAGCAGCCGCAGCACCAGTTGGCGCATGCCGCTGCTAGACGTGTACTGTAGGCAGTCCGCAAGGCTGCCAAAAGCGTGTTTTTTGGCGCGGCGGCAATGGTGTTCCCTGCCTAGAGCTCAAGCGCCCCTACTAGTTGTCGGCGGCAGCTGTGAGTGTGTGTCCGTAAAACCGTTGCAGAGATGATGATGGTCCCTTGTACCTGCAGTACCGTGGTGGTGTGCGGCGCGCGGAGCGGAGCGGGGAGCACTTGTGCGCCCCAGCGTGCGCGCAATACGCGTGCGAGTAAGTCCAGGCGAACACTCGCGCGTGCTCTCTTGGTTGACAACAGCCGTGGCAGGACTTCTGTGTGACGGCGGCACCTCGCGTGCGCCGGGTCCCTGCAGCATGATGCAGATGCGGCACACTTTCTGGGCAGGTTGCGAGTGTGTGTGTGACAAGGTTTCCAGCAGTCTGGCATTCGTAGCCTGCTGCTGAGCAGTCACACAGTTGCCTCTGCACACTTGCTGCTGAGCACACGCAACACGCGTGCTTGCGTGGGACATCTATGCACTTCTACTTCGGGCACAGGCTCCTGCATTGCTGCTCTGCCTCTGCGGTGGTGGCTTGCTTCTGCCGCCAACCTTGTCAAGTGTGACACTCGATGATGGTACTACTGGTGCCAGCAAGTGAGTGGCAGTGGCGCTGCACTGCACTCGTGTGCCCCCTTCGTCAGCGGCGGCAGCACCAAAGCGGGCGGTGGGTGTGGGCGCATGGCTGGCATGCCGCCGCCTCTGCCGACAGTGGGTCCCAAATAATACTTCAGTCGAAGTACTTTATTACACCTCTTGTGGAACACAAAACATGCTGTGCAGGCACCAGCACTGCGTGGCGCAGCTGTTGTGTCTAAAGAAAAAACCTTCGCACTGCCCTCTACGTCTGAAATCGGGTGCACTGCAGACAGTGCGACAAGCAAAAGGCGTTGCTAGTGCTGCCTGCACCAGCGGCATTACACGTGCGTTGCAGTGAGGCACAAGAGAGCACCGTGGGCACACACAAAGCACGCGTTGCGCGCGCACGACAGCTTTTATGCACCAAAGACCGGGTATTATCTGTTGTTGTAATCATGTCACTGTGCCACAAGCAGGAGTGCGCAGGAGCACATGCCTCCCTCCCTACTCAACCCCACCCCCAGGCCCCCCACACCACCAACACGGCCCGACAAAGGCATGCAAGCCTCACCCCTGTGATGGCTGCTACACCAGACCGCACAAGCACCTCACGCCTGCTGTACACCTGCCAGCACTCGCATGAGAAGCGGCTGTCGGCCCCGGCTGCTGCTGAGCACGCGCCAGCGACTGTGTCGTGCTCAGCAGCACCGGCAGGAGCACATCAGGCAGGAGAGCAGTGCTCAGCAGCTAGCACTGCCCGCCGCGCAGAAAGTTCTTCCAGAACGGTGCTGGAACCTCAGAACGTTCTACGCACTGCGGCGGTGCGCGCTCAGAACTTGAGCTCCTTGGGCTGCTCCCAGGTGAAGTCAGCGTCGTCACGGCCGAAGTGGCAGTAGGCGGCCGTCTTCTGGAAGATAGGCCGCCGCAGCTGCAGGTCGCGCACAATGCAGCCGGGCCTGGGAGGGGGGGGGGAGGGGGGCGCGGGGGAGGTAACTGGTGTGACATCGTGCAGCCGCAACAACAATCTGCAAAAGCTGATGGCACACACAACGCAAACTAGCGTTACGTGCGGGGATTCTGGGGTTGCAGGCGTTGACGTTTTGGGTTTTTGTCACCCGAATTATGGCCTGTGCGAGCTGTCTGCGTTGCGCAGTCCCAAAGGTACCAACGCCAGGGGCTCGCAAGAGGTAGCAGAGAGTGCAACCACAAACGACTCGCTGTGGCACACGCAGACACATGGTGGTACCGCATGGGCGCACCTGAGGTCGAAGTTGTCGTTGATGATCTTGACCTGACCGCGGCAGCAAAGGCGCGCATCGGAGGGGAATTGGGGGGTGAGTGCCGTGAAATGCGACAGCACCACATTTTTGTGGTACGGTCCACACATGGACACCACGCACAAGGCAGTGCTGGCAGCCCGTACCAGGAGCAGAATCAGAGCAAGCGTGCAAGACACACGCCTGCCTAAGTGCTTGGCCGCAACAGCACCATCCGGTGCCTGCTTCAGAAAGCTTCAGCACCTCCCCCCCCATCATTCCAGTTGAAACAGTTGAAGTCGCAGTTGGGCTGCGTGTGGCCAACTTCAACTCTGCGAATGACCATGTATATATGCACCGCGCCGGGCATTGGACGGTACAGTTTCATCTCATGCCGGACTCACACTGGACTTGAAGTTGCATGCCAACTTCAACAGCATACCGACTTCAACATTGCTGAGCACTAGACACTGAAGTGCTGTGTCCCACCAGGTCAAAAGCCGCATCGCAGCTTTGGTCTGACAAGCCCCCCTAGTGCGTCAATGCGAGCTGCACTTGACATATGATGCCAACTTCAACACAAACGCAGCAGACGCGCCTCGCGGAGCACTACTAGTAGGCACTAAAGCGCCACCTCACCAGGCCGAGGTCACTCTTGCCGGAGCCCAGGTTGACCGTACGAGCCCCCTAGTGCGCCAATGTGAGACTCATGATGTCAACTTCAACTTGCTGAGCGCTAGGCACGTGAGTGCCATCTCACCAGGTCAAAGTCGCTCTTGCCGGAGCGCAGCTTGGCCGTGCCGTAGGAGTCCACGTGCACCGACAGCGGGTACGGCACGCCAATGGCGTACGACAGCTGAACGAGCACCCTGCTCAGCAGCAGCGGCGGCGGCAGCAGTGAGGAGTGGCGGCAGCAGGGGCAGCAAGGGGTCGCGGCGGCGGTAGCAGCAGCAGCAGCAGTGGCGGCAGCAGTTGCAGCAGCAACAAGGAGCGGTGGCAGCAGGAGCAGAGACGGCAGCGGCAGCAGCAGTGGCAGCGGCCAGCGGCGGCGGCAGCAGCAGCGGTGGCAGGGGCAGCAGCAGGGACGGCAGCAGAGGAGGGATGCAGTATGCAGAAACAACAAGGAGTCAGCACCCAGTCGCTGCGGTGGCACAGTGGCCATGGTCGACTTGTGGGCAAAGTAACGTGCATACCGAGTGCGCGCTTGCACAGCGACACTGGGAGTGCAAGCACAAATATCTGTGAGGTGCTGGTTCCTGCCACGCGGTGACACGGGCTTCTGCTGCGCCACTGGCTTCTGACTGCTTGCATCTCTTCGTGTGCGCGAAGACAGGTTCAGATCCCCTCCCAAAAAAACATACGACTGCGCCCACTGCCAAGTTGTTGCTCCCCGCTGGGTGGTCACGCAATGTGTTTCATTCCATCGGAGCAGTGACACGGTTGCACACGGCTCCTGTTCTGCTGAGCACAGGCTGGCCACTGCTGAGCACAGGCTGGCCACTGCTGAGCTCACCTGTGGCAGACGCCAGCAGCCACGAGCGACTTGGGCCACCCGCGCAGTACTATCTATACTTGCACATGAATTTCCTACTTCAATGACACATCCTCTTTCTGCTGAGCACTGGCTGGCAGCTGCTGAGCTCACCTGTGGCAGAGGCCGGCGGCCACCAGCGACTTGGCCACCCAGCGGGCGGCGTACGCAGCGGAGCGGTCCACCTTGGTGGTGTCCTGCTCAGCAGCAAGTCACAAGTCCAACAGAAAAGGCGCCGCGCCAAGAGACAAGCAGCGGTGGTCAGTGAAGCTGGTGTAGGTGGTATGCGGTGATGAAACGGGGGGACGCTGCGTCTGTTGCCGTTGCTGAGTAGTGCCGTTATGACAGCGTGTATGGGCATTGGTGGTGTCCTGCTCAGAACAAGTCACAAGTCCCAACAGTAAAGGCGGCGCGCTAAGAAAGAAGCAGCGGTGGTTAGTACAGCTGCTGTAGGTGGTATGCGGTGTTGGGAGGGGGGACGCTGCATCCGTATGCTAGCAGATGCAGCCGTGCGTGGCAGAATTCATGAGAGTTGCTTGCCTTGCCAGAGAAGGCGCCGCCGCCGTGCGCGTCCCAGCCACCCCACATGTCTACTCCGATTTAGCAACACACACGTGCCACAACGGGACCAACCACGTGTACACAGCCCATGGTTCACCCATGTTTTGAGTCATGTTCATCCACGTCAGTTCATGAACATTGCTCGCCTTGCCAGAGAAGGCGCCGCCGCCGTGCACCCCCCAGCCGCCGTAGGTGTCGGTTATGATACGGCAATGTAAAGTCACAAAAACGAGCACTTGTGTACACAGCCCAGGTGTTCACCACAACAGTTCATGTTCATCATCATTGATTCATGAAAATTGCTTGCCTTGCCAGAGAAGGCGCCGCCGCCGTGCGCGCCCCAGCCGCCGTAGGTGTCAATGATGATCTTGCGGCCCGTGAGTCCGGCGTCGCCGTGGGGCCCGCCAATCACAAAGCGGCCTGCTCAGCACAAGCCGCAGGTGGCAAGCAAGAGCGTGATGAGCGGCGGGTGTGTGGTGCTTCGTAGGAGGGGAGCTTATCTATAGACCACGCATACATGATACTTCTAAAGTATATCTATAGGGCTGCCGGAATGCTGCAAGTATTTTTTATACGGTTGCGGCGAAAATACGCTACAATCACAAAGCGGCCTGCTCAGCGCACGCCACAGCAAGAAAAAGGCATGATGCCCGGGTGCGTGGTGGTTCCAGGAGGAAAAGCTATAGAAGTAGACTGCTTCTCTATAGTATACTACTGTAGTACTTGAAATACTTGTAGCACATAACGTGTACTTCAAGTGCAATATGGCTGTGACGTGGCAGTGAAGGAACGGATCACTCGCTTGCTCAGCGCAAAGTAGCAGATAAACGGCACTCCTGCTGCTCAGCACAAGGCGCAGGCGACATGCAAGGGCAGGATGAGCGGGGTGTGTGGTGGTTCAAAGGAGGGAGGTTGTAGACCACGCATGATATTACTTCTAGTGTACTTTAGCACAGCATGACAAGGCTGTGGTAGTGAAAGAGTGGGTTTCATGGGCACTCGCATGCCCAGCACAGCACAAGTGGCAACACTGCACTGCTGTCTAGGTCGAGGTTAGCAGCCGTGATGTGGCAGTGAAGGAGTAGCTTCCGTGCACTCGCACACACGCGCGGCGAGAGTGGCAGGTGAGTAACCCTGTACTCCCTGCCTGGTGAAGCATGCATTCACAGCGCCCGCATGTGAAAGCAACCTAAAAGGCTGCTAAGCCCAGATACTGCCGTGGCTGGGGCCAAATGCCAGGGCCGAAGCCTGTGCGGTGATTTGTCCACCTGGTGAAAGGCACCAGACAGCCCCCACATCTACAAGCGCGGGCCAGTGTCCTTGAGGGCTAGGGATGGTTCAGAGTACACTTACCAACAAAGCTTTCTTGTGCGGTGCCACCAAAAGCCAGCTGTGCGTGCTGCATGTGCAGGGCGCAAAACCAGACAGCTGATTCAGCCGCAGATGTCAGAGATTGGTGGATGTGGCAACTCACCGGAGGGGTTGAGGTGGAAGATGGTGGAGGCGTCCAGGTACTTGGCGGGGATCACGGGCTGAGAAAGGAAGGCACGGCCAGCAAGCACAGCACAAGCCTGGCTCAGTATTCACTGCGGTCGCAATGTAGCGCGTTCACGGCATTCGCCAAGTCAAGCCTGAGCTGCACTCGCAGTGTAGGGCATTCACTGTACGGCAATGCACTGCGGGGCAGTGACACGCGGCACACCTCGCCCGCACGCGTTTATCACCACTGTGCGTGCACATGAATTCATGGCTGAATGAATTCATGTGTTCATGAATGATGTTCATGCACACACATCCATGGGAATCTCACCTTGATGACGTGCTCCATGAGGTCGGAGCGGATCTTCTCGTTGGTGACGTCATCGTTGTGCTGGGTGGAGATGACCTATGTGGCAGTTACACAGCAGTTACACAGCGGTTACGCATGGCGGTTATGTCTATGGGTGACCTGTGGCAGTTACATGGCGGTTATGCATGGCGGTCACATGTCTGGTGAAGATGACCTGTGGCAGTTACGTGGCAGTTACAGGGCAGTTACACAGGGCGGCTACATGTCTAGAAAGGGTGCCCGCGGTTTGTGCCCTTCCTTGTCAACGCCGGCCTCTGCCCCCTTGGAAACCTGTTCGTACACACATCGGGTACCCTATGGGCGGTGTAGCATTCCTACTGCGAAGTATGTACTTTAACCTACTATACTTTTGAAGTATGCACATCAAACTATCGAGCACACACGCTTGCCCTGACAGCTGAAAAAAGGGGTACCTCACACTGCACATAGTTTCTTGTATGAGGAGATATCTTACACCACTGATAGTACCTAGTGATTTACGGTAGGTGGGGCGGCCATCCAGCTCCATCGCCATCGCATGACGCTACCAAGGCAGCACGGTGCTGGTCAACGCAAAACCGAAACGCGGGCCCCATTATGAGACCAAAAAAAGACACCCAAAGTCAATACTTCCGAAGTACTAAGAAAAGCCATTGCTACCATGCAAGCTGGCATACATGGCGTGCGCTCTTGCGCGGCCCTCTAATGTAAACAAATACAGTTACTGCTCTTTGCACTACGATTTGTGATTTTTGCCCTAATTTTTGTTCACGTTTTCGATTTTGGAGGTCATTTTCGAAACCGTTTTCGAGACCCAGTGGCGGCGCCAGGGCGGGTTGCTAGCTGCGCGCAGGGTCGGAAGGGGTGCGCCTAACACGTGCCCTTGCGTTGCCGCGCAGTGACGTGAAAACGGTGCTCGGCGGCGGTTGTGGTGACTGCTTGCAAGTACTGCTGTGTTCCGGCAAGCGGCAACGCTGGGGATATGGTGCGGCAACAGCAGGGCAGCCCGACGCAGGGCTGCCGCCGCGTACTGTAGCTGAACCAGCTGCAGCTGTGGGGCGGCAGCAGGGGCCACTGGCCGAGTACGAGGCCGGCAGGCCAGCTTGGCTGCTGTCGGCCACTTTCTGCTTCCATCTACAATTTTTTTCCCAGTTGCTTGGATGCGTTAACAGCAGGGAGCCCGACGCAGGCCTGCCGCTGCGCAGCTGGAACAGCGGTTGGGATTTGCTGCCGCTACTTGTCATATGCTTGGGCTGTTTGCTGTTCGCTGCTGCTGTTGCAAAGCTGCGAAGTGTGACTCTTGAGAACCCACCAACGCCGCGTCACATGGACATGCATGGCGCGCCGGTAGCTTTATAAGGCCTGGGTCATCACTGGGAGGCGCTTGGCGCACCATGGCGCCAAGCAGGGCAGCTGGGCGGCGACCGCGCGGAACAAGTGAAATGCATAACGAAATCGAAAACGTGAACGAAAATAAGGGCAAAAATCACAAATCGTAGTGCAAAGCGCAGGATAGTTGTTTTCAATGCCACCAGCGGGAATTCATGGTTTGCACCGGTGTGGAGAGTGCCACGCGGCGTACCCCCGCACCAAACCCCTCAAGCCAAGGAATTGACAATGGCACTCACCACGGTGTGTACGCGCACGGGCACCATGCGGCCGCTGTCCTCCTTGTACTCCACGGTCACCTGCACAGTTACGGCAGTTACATTTGAAAACAGTTTTGTAACAGTCAGGTGACAGCAGTTGCGCATCAACGGTTCTTTAACAGTCAGACTGACACCTACTTCGAAAGCAGCGTGCGATGCAAGCTGGTCTTGGCTGACACGCGCTCGCATGTCCTCACCCCGCACCGCCAGGGGAGGCAGCATTGCCAGCCAACACCTGCAAGCACAACTGTACATGCCTGCCAACAAATTTATACTTGAAGTAGTTCACAAATTAGTACTGTCAATTGTTGAGCGCTATAATTATTTTTTTGCTTACAACATGTGAGCACAGGTGTGCAGGCCTGCCGACTCATACTTGCACTTGAGCTATGATATACTGCTATGGGAAGTGCACACATACACACAACTTTAAAGTTTTATTTAGGTTTATTTAGTGCGCTTTGATTCAGTGCGGTATGCGGTTTAGTGCAGGTTCCAGAGACCCATCACAGCCTACATGAATCTATATAAACGGTGCACAATGCTCTATTCGCTTTAATGCAGGTCTTGCTTTAGTGCGGGGTGTTAGTGGGTGACACTGCCCCGCACTAAATCGCGAGTGCACTGTATGTCATGCGCCACTCTTTTGAGTCTTCTCACTGGTGCTGTGTTTCATTGTGCGTATGTAGCTGCTGACTTAAAATCATAGAGGTGTCACATTTAGTGAACACTGTCAGAAATAAAAAGCACTTGTTGCACATAAACTACTGTACAACTCTTTTTCGCGCAATGATGGTATTAGCAGTTGTTTGATCGTTTCATAGAGAGTTTTACAGTGCGTGTACAACATTTTGACTGTTGTAATGTACACTTACTTCTCTTCTCTATTGTTTTTGTGTTCCAGGTAGGCAGTGCAACCACATCACGTGCGTAAAGCACGACTGCTATCATGTGAATACTCATCTAGAGCGTTTGAAATTCAAGGGATGCTCGCCGGTAGGGGGCACCACCATGGGGCGGAACCGCCGCCGAGGGTTGGAAAAAAAAAACAATTATATGCCGGACAACGCTTCTTGCACCTTCGAAGCGCGGGTGCAATCGTAGAATCGAGATGCATCCAAGGGTGCATAAACTTAAGGAAGTACATGTACATACATGAGATGCGGTTAAGGTATAATATGTATGTGTGTGTACAAAAATGGCTACCTGGTATTGAAGTACTACTTCGAAGTCCTTTGAAATATTGTTTTGTCGGTTATTACTCTGTACTCGCCACTGACTTACCTGGGTATTGCCGTCCGGGCTCACCCTACTTGTGAAGTACATGTACAGTACTGCATAACATGAAGTACCAGGTGTAATATATATACAAAGTATGTGTGTACACAAGAATGGCTACTGGTACATACAAGTGTTTGTGATGGGTTGCCACTTCTGTACCCGCCACTGACTGACCTGGGTCTTGCCGTCGGGGCGCACCCAGTCGCAGATGCCCTTCTTGCGCACCTCCGTCAGCCGCGCGCCCAGAGAGGTCGCCAGCTGCTCAGCAGACAAGGTGCACGCCCAAAAGTCAGCACTTTTTGGCCAGCAAAATCATCACACTTTTGGCAAAGCGCGACCAAAATCAGCAGAACGAGCACAGGCCCAAAAGTCAGCACTTTTCGGTCAACAAAAATGATGGCGCTTTTGGCCAGAGGTCAAGGGCCCTGACCAGGGAGTTTCACCCGTTGTTCAGGAGACAGAGTGCAGGCCCAAAAGCGATCCCACTTTTGGCTGAGTGCGACACAAACTCATCACGCTTTCGGCCACAGGGCAAAGGCCCTGACCGCCGCGCGCCCAGAGAGGCCGTCAGCCACTCAGCAGACGCATTGCACATGCAAAAGTGGACACTTTTTTGGCCAATTTCAATAAAACTCATTACGCTTTCGGCCACAGGTCAAGGGCCCTGGCGGCTGTTGCATAGACTGAGGTCAGAACACGTACTTCAGGAAGTAAGAACATCACGTGGAAAACGCCACCACACAGGTCGTCATTTTCCCATTTTTGCTCCCATGCCACGGCACAACATGTCAGGCCGTTATGGTAGCGCACAGCAGTGCACACAGCCTTACAATTTCTGTTGAACATTTTTGCGACACAGAGCGGTTTCATCAAGACTTGGGTTTAAAAAAAGGCATGTCAGAAGGTGATGCACCCGCATACTTCGAAGCATGTATATCCTTGAAGTACACTGTTTTTCAATGAAAAATGGATGCCATTATCGCGTGTACGCATGGCGTATATAGATTGTACTTGGTGCACTTGCGTGGTTTGCACAACCAAACAAAAAAATCTACTACTGCAAAGTATTAGTTTTTAGAATATGAATTATGAAGCTGTCTTGGCGCAAGTGACAAAATAAACAGAATACGCCCCTATCAATGGCTCAGCGAGTGTGCCTTACTAGAGACGGTCAGGCCAGCCAATGCCGCCTCAGCCACAGCGGCAAGGGGGTACGAATCCATGGCATAAAACTATGCTTCGAAGTGTATCGATCTAGCAAACGAGCGCTGTAAACAGCCGCTTCTCCTAGAGTTTGAAACTAGATCCCATCTATATTAAACTGCTGTAAAAACGATATCTACTACCCTAACTGATTGATACAAAAATGTATGATTCTTGTAAGGGGTACGGCGGTATTGGGAGCCGCTGCACCAGCATGGGGGCCGGAAACCGGGTGTGTGGCGGGTGCTCTGCACTACCCAGATCAGAGCCGTCACTATGTGAGCGCGCGCAAAAAACATGCATGCGCCTCTCGAAAACGCCACCCATGTTCTGCAACTCCCCTGGGACACAAGTCCGTGAAAGAAAAAAAAAACGGCTGCCTAAACAACACCTGGGCGTGATCATCCGCCTATAACAGAAGACTCAACAGGGCCAGTTAAAAGGTGGGTTCCACCACTCGCCTGAGACGGAAGATGCTGCCGCGCCAGCAAAGGGGCCACTCCGTGGGCTGAATTAGCACATGCTGCAAAACCACTGAGCGCTGAGACTGCACATACTTTGAGGTACAACAGCCGGTATGCTTGAAAATGGCCACGGTGGGCTCAATGTGCACGTGCTCCAAAACCACTGCTGTGTCCGCACGTACAAGAGCCGTTATGCGCGAAAGTGACCACGGTGGGTTGGGCCCACATGCTGCAAAACCACTGCTGGGTCCGCACGTACAAGAGCACGGTGGGTTGGGCGCACATGCTGCAAAACCACTGCTGTGTCCACACATGCAAGAGCCGTTGTGCGCGGAAGCGGGCGGGCGGGTTGGGCGGGCTCACCTGGTGGGAGAGAGGCATGTAGCTCTCCGTCTCATCGGTTGCGTACCTGCTCAGCACAGTTACGTGGACAGTTACAGGTGTAACTGTCAGGAAACGTGGCCGCCTCCCTGTGTGTGGCGGCCGATGCCGTGCTGAGGTTCACGCGAGGTGAGCGGGCTCGCTCTGTGACTGGCATGGTATGCTAGCAACGGTGTGACTGGCGCTGCAATTGATGAAAATTATATATATACACACTGTAGTATTTTGAAGCATTTTTGTACTTCTTAATACACAGTTATAAAATGGTGTACCGGTACTTGGCGTGCGTGTGTGCAATTGCGCTGTGTATGAAACCGAATCTGTGCATTTTGACGCCTGGCAACCAGGTAAATAGACACGTGTGAACCACCGCGTACTTGGCTCTGAAAATCAAGATGGCATGCGCGTGTAGATCAAAATACTATTGCTAAGTAGGAATGTACTTTGGAATATGTGTTCCTTCATGCAAATGATAAAATGCACCACAGGTAAGGACAAACACAATGCGAAAAAGATAGCTCAACAACAGGAAGCGTTTAAAAAGTCACAGAGGCGCCAAGAGGGAAGGGGCAGCTCACCCGTACATGATGCCCTAGTTGCCTGCACCGACGTCCTCAATGGCCTCGCAGTCCGCAATTTGTGCATGGCACCAGAAATTACTGCTCACATGCGCACATAGTACCTCTTCCCGTTTATTTCTGTATGTAGATAATACAGTATCATATCACCCGAACATGATGCGCCAACGGAGTGCGCAATGTATGGGAGCTGCTCCTCGATGGCCTGGGAGTCCGCAATCTGTGCACAGCCCAGAGTGTTTCTGTGAAAGGACTACTCATTTACGCATATAAATACTACTTCAAGTCACTTGGATACCTTTTGAAGCACTTCATACACTAGAAGTAATAGTGACTCACCCGAACATGATGCCCTGGTCGCCGGCACCAATGTCCTCAATGGCCTGGGAGTCCACGGACTGCGCAATGTCGGGGGACTGCTCCTCAATGGCCACCACGACGTTGCACGTGCGGTAGTCGAGGCCCTTGGCCGCGTCGTCGTAGCCAATCTCCTTGATGGCATCGCGGATCACCTGAGGGGGTGCAAAACAGGCCAAAAAAAAATGATGGAATTTGTAAAAAGGGCGAGTGAAAAAAACAGAATATGGCCACACACATGCATCACTGTGCATGCATGTACTTGTATTGTGAAGCAACTTCTGCGTAAACACGGACTTCCAATTAATTGAGCCATGCATTATTTGTGTGTGTGGCGGTTGGGGGGGGGGGGGGGGGGGGGGGATACATTTGCCTTGGTGGAGTGAGTGCCCGGACATGCAAAGCCTGCGGTCGTTGGTGGTCTTTGCTCAGCCCCTGACTTTGACGCTGCTACTCGCAAAAAGCAAAGGTGAGTACGGCGTGGCAAAACGCCGCATACTTGCGGCTCGGAAAATATTGCAGAAACTCAGCAACTATTTTACAAAAAAAGCAGCGCAATGTGTTCAGCCCTGAGCGCAATTGGCACCAGAGGCAGGCTGTCCGTGCGGAGCAGTAGTGCATTCACTTTGACTGTGAGCAGCAATGGCGTGCATGCGTGCTCTGCGCAGCTGCGCTATCAAACTCTCTGATGCCAGTGCGCTTATGTTGCCATTGCTGCCCACAACCTACCCCAGCTGTTACCGCCTGCACTCATCACACACTGCATCAATTGCGCTGTTGGTGCGGTCATGGACAAGCATACAGGGCGTCCAAAGCACCGACATGGTGCACAAACGGCTGCCAAACGGCCTTGCAAATCTAAGATTCGGTCTTGTCGCACCAGCACACGCATGCACAGCTGCTAGGCATGAAAAATGGGTGCGGGGAGGTAAGCTTCAGCGGCGTTTGGCATGTGTACACCACATGCTGGCCCACAGGGAGCCACAGCATGCAGGCGCATGCCATCACACCACTTGCAGGACAAAAATGGCCAGCTGAGGACACGCGAGAGTGCAGGCAGTTGCTTCGGTGCGCGCGACGGCACACGCACCTGCTCGTAGTTGACGGTGGCGCCAGTGGTGATCTCACCAAAGATCATCACCATCCCTGCACGCAAGGAACACACCAGGCAGCCAGAGTTAGAACAGCAGCCGCGGCGGCGAGGTGAGGCGTTGCCTGCATGTGTGCGGTCGCAGCTCCCGCCATGCAGCCAGTTTCTGGTGGCACGCAGGCGGTGTGCATGGCGACAAAGCGCGAGATGGAGGAGGCTGGCAGGCTGGGTTGGTGCACACAGCAGCAGGGGTTGGGAAGAGCTGGGGGGGGGGCGGTGCACGCACCGGTCTTGGTGCAGCTCTCGCACGCCACGCGAGACGTCTCATCCTCGCGAAGGCAGGCGTCCAGCACGGCGTCCGACACCTGGTGGCGAACAACGGTGGCAGCCCAAGTTTCGCACCAGCGAATGCGTGCGTTAGAGCATTACAAGCAAGGGGTGAAAGCCATCGCAGTCACGGAGCGTCAACAGCCGCAGCAGCAGCGCCGTGGAGGCGGAATGCCTGCTGTCGCTGATTCGTGCTGCCGCGGGGTGCGCACCACACGGAAGCCGTGCAGCACGCACGCCACACGCGTGTGCGAACGCCCAGCTATCTAGTCTGCCACGTCCTCTGTCATCCACCCGCCACTGCCATCACTCCGGCGCCCGCGCCCGTGCCATCCCCTCACACCCGCGCCTCCCCTCGCAGCACGCATGCACACCACAGCCCACCATCCTAGGAAACAGTTTGGCGGGGGCCGCTGCTGACTGGAGCCCGCCGCTGCTCTCGACGCCGCCACCAGGTGCACATCTCAGCAGCAGGCATCATGCCAACGTCGCAACACACACGCTGGGTGCGTTGGCGCCACCCCCCGCCCGGGGTGTGCCGCTCCTGCTGCGCCATGTGGAGCCGTGCTGTGTGGCGAGTGGGTGGCTTCTGTGTGGGCTTGGAGGGCACCCACCTGGTCGCAGATCTTGTCGGGGTGGCCCTCGTTCACGCTCTCGGAGGTGAAGAGAAAGTGCCCGGGGGCGGGCGGTCCGGGGGCCTTGACCTGCGACATGGTGTTGGTGGTGGGGTGGCGGAGCCTGCCTTTGGCGGGAGAGTGATGCTCACATTTTGGGACACACACACGCATCGTCGCTTTTTTTTTGCATGATCCATGAATGGTTTTCATTGGCAGGCGCAAGACCATGGTGCGTGGATTTCATGAACGAACGAACACACGTGTGCGCACAGCACAAGTTTGGCGCTGGCGACAGGGCAAGCCACCGGGGCCGTTGATGGGTCCCCCCAGGGGACCAAACCAACCTGGGTCCCTGGTGCTTCATGAATTCACGCTCTG